>JAJIYU010002540.1:0-29880 GCA_030144865.1 Tinospora cordifolia
ATCACTCATAGACATGAGATATTGAAAAATGGAATGTCAAGTGTGTGTCACTTGTAAAGTAGCATGGACCCAACCCACATATTGGTTAAGTCCACTGTCAAAAAGAACGGTAGTTAGGTCCAACACTCAAATCAAAGAAACATGGGGGTTGGGGTGTTACACAAATTCTTCATCCGTCAATTCCATATAATTTTCTAAATAAAAATTTAAATTTCATACGAATTTTTTGAGATGTTACATAAGTTACTGAATAAATTCAAAAGCTAGAGTTACGATAATGTGAACGAAACAAAAATCGCAAAAATGAGTACTAAATCGACTTGATTTGTAAATAATGGTCAAACTTAGAAGTTACGCTACCAAAGCTACCACATCTAACGAGACTAACTCTCTAGGGTAGTAAGTACCAAATAACGTGGCTGAGACCCAAATGAAAAATATGCTGACAGAGGTCACCAGAAGAGTCATAGAACAAATCATGAAGGCACTACCTCATATGATGCCTCAAGTGGCACCACAGCCTAGTGCCAGTGCTCAAGATCCCAACTCATCAAGGGATACAGGAGGATCTAGAAGACAATAAGCATAAAAACATGTTGTTGGAGTTAAAGAAACTCCAACCATCACAGTTTGATGTACCATTGACTACTTAATAGTTGATCATTGGTACTAGGAATTGGAGGAACACCTGGACGTATTAAAAGTAATGGGTCCTAGTAGGGTAGCGCTAGCCACCCATCAATTTAAGGGACCAGCTAGAAGTTGGTGTCAGATGATGAAGGTTGATCTGAACACGAAGGTTAAAAAAATAAACTGGGAAAAATTTTGAAAAATGTTCCATGAGAAGTTCTTTTTCAAAGCAACAATAGCAAAGATGTAGAAGACTTCGTTAGGGTGAACTAGAGGGATATGACGGTGGCCAAGTATGGGGTCAAATTTACTAAGTTGGCCAAGTTTTTACCTGAGCTAGCTAGGGAAGAGAAGATGAAGGTCAACCACTCTACTCTGGGTCTCAAGATTGAGATGTGAAAGATAATAAGGACATTAGGCCCAAAGATGTATAGAGAAGTCATAGAGAGGGTGTTGACCTTAGAGCAAAAGTTGAACTTCAAGCAGAAGTTGAGGACCAAGAATAGGAGGCCAAGAAATGGTAAAGACCATCAAGGCCCTCAAAAGAGGCAGAACACCCATTAACAAAATGGTGGAAATAGGGTCCCCAGGCTTTGCAACAAGCAAGGTCAAACAAAGATGAATGGAAGGAGCAAGCAAGACAACAAGGGTTATGTTATTATTGCAACTAGCTAGGGCTTCAGACAAAGTTTTGTTCTGCCAAAGTCCACGCCCGCAACAACAATAGTATTAGAGAGGAGGACAAAATGGACGTCCTCAATAGCAACGACCTCGACCAAACAAGAATAACGGGCAAAACCAAAACCAGGGCCGTGGGCAAAATCAGGCCAGAGTGTTTGCAATTACTGAGGGGCAAGTCTTTGCGGTGGAAGGTACATTCATGTTATTTAATATCCCTGTAAAACTGTTGTTTGATTTGGATGCTATGAAATCTTTTATTTCGGAAGAACAGGTTAATAGATTGCAACAAGTAACAAAGACCTTACCTATAACTTTGAATATATCTACACCCATAGGAACTACTATTACTTCCAAAGAATATGTACATGTGATTTTTCTATTTGGGGATAAGTTGATTTCAATCAATCTCCGGGTACTCTCATTTTACGGGTACGATGTGATATTGGGAATGAACTAGTTAGACCAGTATCAAGCACAAATCGATTGTCCCAAGAGAAGAGTAATAATAACATTACCCTCGAGAGAAACCTTTAAAATCAATGGTGATATCAAAAGATTGCCTAAGAGCCCAATGATAGCCATGTTGAACTACTTAAGGTAGAAGGATGAAGTTTTAAAACACTTAGAAGAAGACTCTGAAGGACAAAAAGAGATCCAAAACCTAGAAGTGGTTTGAGACTATGAAGATGTGTTCCCTGATGACTTGCCTGGACCACTACCAACTAGAAATGTAGAATTCAAGATTGAACTTCACCCTGAAACCAATCACATAGTCATACCTCCCTACCGAATGGAACTAGTGGAATTGATTTAGTTGAAGGCCTAACTAGACGAGCTCCAAGAGAAAGGATTCATCAGGCCAAGTGAATTTCCTTGGGAAGCTCTGATGTTGTTCATGAAAAAGAAGGACAGATCTATGAGACTCTATGTCGACTATCGAAAGTCGAAGTAGGCGACAATAAAGACCAAGTATCCCTTACCCAGGATAGACAACCTTTTCGATCAATTTCAAAGAGCCACTCATTTCTCAAAAATTGATCTTAGGTCAGGATATCATCAGTTGAGGATTCATGAATCAGACATTCACAAGATGACCTTAAGAACCCAATATGGACACTACAAGTTTACAGTGAAGCCCTTTGGTTTAACCAACGCCCCGACAACATTCATAGACGTGATGAATTGAGTATTTAAGCAACACCTTGACCAATTTGTTATGGTATTTATTGACGATATCCTAGTATACTCCTAGTCGAAAGAGGAACATCTAAAACACATGGGAATTGTGTTGGAAACACTAAAAGACACTAAATGTATGTCAAATACAACAAGTGTGAATTCTGGATGAAGGCAGACAAGTTTTTTGGTCATGTAGTATCAGCAAAAGGTATCTCTATAGATACTAAAAAGTGGAAGCTATCACAGATTGGAAACAACCTAAGACATTCACAAAGATTAGGAGCTTCTTGGGCCTTGTTGGATGCTATAGAAGATTGACACAAGATTTTTTCAAATTAGTGGAATCTGTGAATAGATTGACTAGAAAAGAAGTTAAGTTTACTCGGGATGAGAAGTGTAAACAATCGTTCCAAGACTTGAAGTGGAGATTGACTTCGACTCCTATGTTAGCCACTTTGACTCATGGTATCACATATGTTCTGTATACAATTGTTTCATAGAATGGATTGGGTATAGTCTTAAGGCAAGAAGGCAAGGTTGTTGCCTATGACACGCGACAACTAAAGATCCTTGAGCAAAACTACCCAACACATGACTTAGAACTAGCAGCCATAGTGTTTTTCCTGAAGATATGGAGGCATTACCTATACGATGAGAGGTTCGACCTATTTTCAGATCACAAAAGTCTGGAATACATCTATACCCAGAAGGAACTAAACCTCAGGCAACGTAAGTGGATGGAATTCCTTAAAGACTCCAACTTCCATCTATATTACCATCCAGGAAAAGCCAATGTGGTAGTAGAAGCCCTATGTAGAAAATCTAGCAAGAGGAGGAGTGATGCAGATTATGAAGTTGACAAAGATGATAGAAATAAATTAATTAATGGTGATGATGATGCTTTGCATATTCCAAGAGGACCGATTACAAGGGCCTGTGCCAAAAGACCTAATGAAACACTATTTGGGCTGATTCAAGACATTTGGGCCAAACAAGGTGTTAATGGTTTTTTCAACTTTAATATGGGCTTGGATAAATCAAAAGGAGCTATGAGTGTTATCCAAGTGTAGGATAGTCAAAATTATAAGAAATAAAGACCTCTAGTGGAAATGCATGTGTGGACAGAATAATTCAAGTCATAATCTCATTAATTTGAGATGATAAAGATGGTTTATTGGTCATTATTAGAGGTTACACGAAATTAGTTAATTTCCTATGTGTTATTGGTATTTTATGTCAAACATTTCAGTTTTCAAGGTGTAATAACTATGTAATAGTGTGTTTGTGTTTGGAGTTAATGCATTGTCTATATGAGTTACTAAGGGAGTTGTGATATGTATTAAGTGTCAGTTAGTGTAGAGTCTTCAATTCTCATGGGTGAGTTAATGGCTATTTATTATTGTGACTTTTTGTATTCCCTAGAGTTACATTCAGGATTTGTATAAATTGGCTTGCTCCTTTTTGAGGAAGGCATCAAATTAGTAAAGTGAGTGTTTAATCTGAACATTTCATATTAGAGAGGCTTTCTCTTAAGTTCTTCATTGAATTTTTCTAGACTTATCAAGGATTGATCAACCTTATGGCGTTTAACACTTTGGGTTCTTATTTCTTTGTTATTCAAGGGTTCAAGTGGATCATTAAATCTAATTTTAGCTTTCTTGGGGTGAGCATACTACCTTAAATGAGGGTTCTTAGGATCTAATTCCTAGCGGGTCCACATCAAGGAGGAAGAGGGCCAGATGTACAAACTAATCGAGGACTGTAGGCTAGGTGTGATGTTAAAGGATGAACAAGCTTATCTTTACAGCATAACTTGCCAGTCAGATCTTTTGCGTTAGATCAAGGAAGAACAAAGGTGAAACAAGTGGCTTAGAAGACTTATAGAAGGAGTTAAACGATGTAAGCACATTGACTTTAAGATGGATGCCGAAAATACCCTAAAACTCGAGGATAGAATTTACATACCTTAGAATGGACAAAGTGGAAAAACCATTCTAGACGAAGCCCATTAGATAAAGTACATGATGCATTCACGAAAAGATAAGATGTATCAAAACCTACAAAAGAACTATTGGTGGAGGGGAATGAAGAAAGACATAGCTAATTATGTCTCTAAGTACTTCACCTATTAGCAAGTAAAGACAGAACATCAAAATCCCTCTAAAATGTTACAACCACTTTCGATTACAGAATGGAAGTTGGATACCATTGCCATGGATTTTGTCACCAAGTTATCCAGGAATCAAAAAGGGGAGGATACTGTTTAAGTGATTGTGGATTGTCTCACTAAGGTGGCACAATAAATTGGATGAACTCTATGTGAGAGAGATAGTTCGCCTTCATGGGGTACCTAAGACAATAGTGTCAGATCAAGACTCTTATTTCACCTCAAAAATCTAGAAGAGTCTACAAAAGGAAGTAAGCACCAAACTCACCATGAGTAAGGTTTTTCATCCTCAGACAGATGGGTAGTCTGAGAGACTCATCCAGATGCTGGAAGACATGCTGAGGTCTTGTGTCCTTAACTTCAAAGGGGACTGGAGTAAGTATCTACACCTGGTGAAGTTTACTATAACAACAATTATCAGGCAAGTATAAAGATGACTTCATACGAAGCTCTCTATGGGAGGCCTTGCAAATCACCAACCTATTGGGCTGAACTTGAGGGCGACGTACTTACTGGGCTAGATCTAGTGGAGGAAATGAACAATCAAGTGAAGCAAATCCAAAAAAGACTGGCCATTGCACAATGTAGACAGAAGAGTTATGTTGATAAAAGAAAAAGGCCGCTAAAATTCCAATTAGGCGATAAGGTATTTTTGAGAATCAGTCCTTAGAAGGGAATCAAACAACTTGGACATAAGGGAAAACTAGCACTTAGATTCATTGGGCCCTTCAAGATACTCAGGAGGATCGACGAATACTCGTATCAATTAGAACTACCAAATCGAATGTGCTCAATGCACAATGTATTCCATGTGTTGATGTTAAGGAAGTACGAACCCAATCCCTCCCACATAATCTATTGGGAAGAGGTGGACATCCAAGATGATGCCACATACAAAGAAGTAGTGATTAAGATTCTTGAGTGCAAGGTGCAGAGCCCGAGAATGAAAGGCATCCCCTTAGTCAATGTTCTCTAGAAACATCATGGAGTAGAACAGGCCACTTGAGAGTTGGAAAGTAAAATATGAAGTAAGTACCCAAACCTCTTCATTAGAAGCACGTGACCAAGCGATTATCGAGTAGCTTAATACAAATTTTGAGGATGAAATCCCTGTAACACCCCGTAACCTCGTGATCGTGCCACGTCATAAGCGAACAAGAGTAAATAAATTATTTTATAGCTCACTTGCGCTCGTGCGAAAGTGCGAGTGATGCAAAAATGAAATATGTCATTTGATTGAATAATAATAATAATAATAATAATAATAAACAACTTTTGAAAATATAAATTTAGGTTGAAAGATTAAAAGTTCAAATTAGAAACTTATAAAAATATAGATATGGCTATAAAAAAAAGGAAAAATGAAGAAACTAGAAAGAAAAAGCTCTCCTACTGTCCGAAAGTTACAAACAGAGGAAGGGAAGGATAACATGAAGCTGTCGCTGAGTGAAGGAGAAGAACGAAGTAGAGAGGATGAAGAAGAGCTCGTTCGGGATATGTGACTTGGAGGTTATGTTTTATGTATTTTACTGGATTGTTTTAACGTATTTACATTGGTTTAACTTTGGTCATTTTATCTTTCAATGGCTTTCTTTGTTTAACGATTTTGTCTTGAATGAGTAGTTTAAAAGTATTTTCCGCTGCATTATTGATTACTCATATTAATGAACTTGGTGAATGTCTCGAATAATTATTTTAATTCTTTTGTTTTATATGAGAAATTATCCAGAGATTAACTTGAGAACAAATTGTTATAAACTTGATTTTGAAGAAAAAGATTTTGATAGAACGAAATTTTCAAGTAACATCTTGATTTTCATCGGGCGACGATCCACACATGATATATCACGTGAACGGAGGTCCGGTTGAAAATTGGGGTGTTACAATCCCTTTTAAGGGGGTCAGAATATAATATTTGACAATTTTGTACGAAATTCCATGAATGAAATTAAATAAATTTGACTTTTGTAAAACTTTTGAGAGTACAAACTATGTATACTCTAAGGAATAAAATAAAGTAAGAAAAAAATGAAATTTTTAATAAACTTTGGTGTTTAAGAATGATTAATAGAAAAAAAAAAAGTAGATGTGTGTGGTACATTTTAAGTATATTAAATATGTGTATTTAATAATGTATATATGTGTGAAAATGTATATGTCAACTTGTTTTATTATCAGGTACAAAATTATTATTTTTATTTAATAGTTCAGTGTATATATATAAAGAAATAATAATAATATATAAGAAAAATAAAAAATAATAACAATGATTCGTGGAATTGCAAATTCACGCTGCAAAAAAGATCAAAAAATAAGAAAAATTGAGAAAACTGAGAAAAATATGAAAAAAATTTGAAAAAAAATGCCCAAAACACCCTAAAAAATTTCTAGAAAAAACCCTAATCTCAAACCCAAGACCATTGGTCGCCATAATTAAGAAGAAATGGAAGGTTTTTACTCCAGAAGTGCCAAAAATTTATGAATCCAACCCCATAAAACTCTATATAAACCCCTTCCCCCATCATTTCATTCATCCCAAAGCAAGAGCTGATAAAACCCCTCTTGCTCTCTCTGCTTCTTTTTTGGCACTTATTATTATTTTTTTTTCTTGAGTTGTTCTAAATAGCCAGTGGGGTAGTAACAAATGAGTGCTGCACAAATCTAGTGTAAAAAAGGGATAAAGATATAAAAGATCTGAAAAAGGTTCAAAAGGAAGTGATCTCAAGTTGAAATGACTCGTACTTTTTATTTTATTATTTCAAATAAAGCTTGCTTCGGTGTTTTACTTTGATCTTGTATACATGTCATATAAAATATGTACGTTTAGGTTCATAACGCATGATCTATGACGCATTGTTACCATGCTTGTATGTTTGAATACTATAGAAATATTTAAGTGATATATTTTTATATTTAATATAAGATTCAATAAAGATCTTAACCACATATTGGCACGGGGGGCGAATGTTCCTCATGAGCATTCCAATCAAGGGTTGTACCACAACTTTGTGGGTCTGAGTTCGGAATGCTGGGGGTATTATTTCAATCTTTAATGATAAGTAAAATAATTTACTACTTGAATCATTTAATTTTTGAAAAGTGGTTGCTATTAATGTTTTATATTGTCGAAATAATAATTTAAATATTTGGAATAATCCACTAGGTTTTTTATCTTAAATAATAATTTAAATATTTGGGATGATCCATTGGATTTTTTTAGCTTACTCCTCTTTTTTTTTTAACAATTCAGGAAATTAAATATCAAAGCTATCTGGGAGTTGTTTAAGTCATTTTCTTGAGAATTTTATTTAATTGTGGGCATGTTGGCCCAAATAATTTTATTTTATTATAATAAAGGTTAAATTATTACCTTTGAATTTTTGAATAAATAAATGACAAACGATTTATTTTATGGTATGGTGTTATCAACTTTCATGAATTATATTGTATATAGACTAATGTACACAGGGAGTCTCTTAGATTTGAGACTTAGAAAGGAAAAAGATTAACTTAGCACTAGCTCGCCTCCTAGTCGACCAAAAAATATTGAAGAAAAATACCGTCGGATGATGCGAGCCTGGGAATGGGAGGCGGGGTGTTACAAGTAAAGTCTTGAAGGATGGTTGGTTTTTTATTTCAATGAATTGGGCCAAAGTACCTGGGGTTCTGACCAGGTTCAAGTACTAATGTACATAGCCAAGCATACTAGCATAAGCATTTTAGATTCTTTTCTCTTACTAATCCTTTACCCTCATTCCTTTTTTTATTGTAGTTTATTGGGAGTTTCCAACAAAGAGGATATAGTTGGGCGAGTAAATAGACCTTAGCCGTATCATGGATACTTGTCAAATTCCCCACGAACAAAGAGATTGGAAGGTGGTGCTAATCCTTACCACTTATAACGAGTTGACTTGATTTGGAGTTTTACTTTTTTTCACCAGTGAGGGATTTCAATCTTATTTTGATTTCCAAATGTTTTTCTCTTCTTGAATTTTGATCTGAGCTTCTTCATTTATGCTAGTTTCCACGATTGAGCTAATGCAAAAGAAATCCGTTATGACAAGAAATTGCACAAGCAAAACTTCAATATTTCAAAATTCAAGGCCACAAAGATGACTTAAGCCACCTCTAATGTTGCTCAATTTTTGTGCAAGTCTCTAGCTCAAGCCAAGAAGATTAGGCCAAGCAACAACTCTTCCACCTTCTTCCTCTAGTTGTCGATCTAACCACAAAGACTCAATGGAAAGGCAAGGTGAAGGTTTCTAAAACTCCTGTTACTTGTCTTGGGAAGTGCCCATAGGACAAGAGCCCTCCTATCTTCAAAGTGGATGAGAGGGACATGAAGTTCCTAGGCTTCCACATTGATTATTGTACTCAGGAGGTTGAGCATGGCAAGGACATGGACCTATGGGGCAACTACTCTGTTGCATACATAAACGCATTGAGGTCAGATACTTGTCTTCTCTATCTCTCTTTTTTTTCTTTGTTTTTTGCATTTAATGATTTGAATCTCCTTGCAAGCTACCTACCTTCTTGGCTTTCTAAAATGTCAATGAGATCTTAGACTCGCACTAAGCCAAGAAGGAACGATAGGATAAGAAAGTTGAGATGTTATGTAGGGTGGTAGCCCACATATATTTTGACATTGTGACTATTTTGTCCAAGTTCTGCCCAACGCGGTTTACGTCACCTTAATATTGAGTCACGCGCAAGTCACGTGTTCACTTAGTTTTCATACTAAGACTCAGCTAATTTTTTTTTTACAGTCAATAGTCAACAAATGGGGTTGACTTGATCAAACTTGTACCTTTCGGGTCAACATAGCCAACCCTTAATAACTTGGTTCATTCATCAATTGTAAGTCATGCGATTAACTTGAACTAATTCAATGTACCTTGGTCAAACCTAGTCAACTTTAGTCAAAGATGGTCAACTCAGGACACATGCTGACTGTGATGGTCAACCAAGTCAAACTAGTCAAAGTTTGCTCAAAGAGTGCAAATTAACCCTTAGATCACTTAAGCCCTTATTTTAGGTTGCACACCTATCTGCGTGACATATTTCCTGATTTTCTTGTAATGTTTGCGTCTATCAATTTCTCACAAAAATTTTCATATATCAACTAAGGTTATTGGAGTACAAATTTTGTTTCATCCAATTTCGAGTTCATTTTACAAGGTTTTGACTTGCATGAACATGCCCTATCTAAATCTACAGAGAACAGAATCGTTCGTGACAATTTCACACATTGTTCCTACCAAACCTTTGATTTTTAGGGCACTGATTTTTCTAGACATTCTAGATTATCCAGTAGACTACAAACCAAATTTCAAAGCATTTGGATACCCCTAGCTATTTTCTAAATTCATGGACATTATACAGAAAACATGATTCAAAAATAGTCATATTTCTTCAAGTGATCTCCTAACTACGACACATCCAAATTGCTCACCAAAACATAATCTAACAATTGGAACATGTGAGTTACTTAATCACCTTTCTAAGACATTAAGAACAGTAAGGAAATCCTTCCTAGAAATATGTTACAATGGCTAATTTACTTGCTTAATCATGCACAACTATATTAGCAAACCACCATGAATACTATGCAAATTAACTCAATTTTCCAGCAGTATAAACTTATAACCAAGCATGCTTAAATAATGAATTCATACTTAGGATATGTAAGCATGGTCAAATGATCATAAAAACCCCAAGAAACTCCATGGAAAGTTGGATTTATAAGCACACCTCTCATCCACAAATAAAGAGAAGAATATCATCCCATTTCTCATCACCTACTTAAATTTCATGAATTTAACTCCATAAAGCTCTTAAGGATGATTATTTACCTCACATATATGAATTCCAAGCTCTAATAGGCATGCAACCACCATAAACAAGTCATCACTTCAAAACATCATGCTTGAGAGGTATGTGATTCTCCTTGGAGTGTAGATTATTTTTTTCTTGTTAGCTTAGCTTCCAATTCCTACTTCTATAGCTTATTTTCAAGCTCAAAATAGTTTTCTAATGGAGTCTAGGTTGCTAGAAAAGAAAGTTGTTGGAAAAGTAAAAACAAACACAAAGAAGAAAATGATGAATTGGAATGCTCATCCACTAAGTTGCTCCTTAATAACATGCCTAATTGTTAATTGACATGGCATCCTTGCCATTTGGCAAACATTCACAGGTTATATTCATCACTTATAACATGAGCACTGCCTTCCATCCTTAGACAAATGGGCAATTTGAGAGAGTAATATGGACTCTAGAGGACATGTTGAAAGCTTGTGTCCTTGACTTCAAGGGAAAATGGAGTAAATATTTACACTTAGTAGAGTTTTCCTACAATAACGGTTACCAAGCAAGCATACAAATGGCTCCGTATGAAGCTCTCTATGGAAAACCTTGTAGATCTCCATTATGCTAGGTAGACTTTCAGGATCATATGTTCACAGGGTCAAACCTAGTACAAGAGATGAATGAACAGGTGAAAGATATCCAGAAGAGGCTAATCATGGCTCAGAGTAGACAAAAGAGCTATGCAGATCAGAGAGAAGGCCTCTAGAGTTCCAAGAAGATAATAGAGTCCTCTTGAGGATCAGCCCTCAGAAGAGGATTAAATGTTTTGGGATCAAAGGAAAACTATCGCCAAGGTTCATCAATCTGTTACCAAACAAAATGTCCTTGATCCACAACGTATTCCATGTATCGATGTTATGGATGTAAGAACCAGATCCCTCTCATATCATACATTGGAAGGAATTCGACATCAAGAATGATGCTACTTACGAAGAACCAGTCATTAGAATATTGGATCGTAAAGTGTAGAGTCTCAGAACCAAAGACATCCCTTTAGTCAAGGTTCTATGGCGAGACCATGATCTAAAAGAGGCAACCTGGGAATTAGATAGTGAAATGCAGAAGAAGTATCCATATCACTTCACTATGAGTAATTGATTGGATGACATCATACAGGTATGTGATCCCTTATAAATTTTGATGACAAAATTCTTTTAATGGGGGCGATTGCAATACTTCAAAGAATTTAGAAATCCTCTCAAAAAAAATTGTTTTCCACACAGCTACCGTAGTAGCTATTTGGGTACCACGGTAGTGTGGCTTGAAATGGGAAATAATGAGTCTCGCGTGGATATCGCGATACTGGCTGCTAGTACCATGGTGCTGCGATGGAAAACACAAAATTTTTTATGCCAATGGGGTATCGCTGTACTAAAATGCCACATTGTAGTCCTACGATTAGGAAACTTAGGATTTTTAGGCCCAGGCATGATATCGCGGTCTTGGAAGTGGTACTGTGATTAAAAATATCGCAGTACTTACGGTACTGCGATTAAAAAAATAAAAAATGAAAGTTCTGGAGAGCTTGGTCATCTATATATGTGTAAACATCTCGCACAGTAAACCCTAAATGCATCATTCTACACTACAACTAAACCTATTCACCTATTGTTAATTTCCCTTCTTCCCTATGTGTCTTCTGAATCAAATTCACCAAGTCCCAATTCTCTTCTAACTATCCTAAGAACATTGATAGGAGGAAAGTTGTAAGAACAGTGAAGGTTTAGAATAGTTATGCCATTACTAGCAATTACAGAGGTAAGGAGCTAGTTTTCTATGTAAAACAATGTTTATAGATCACTATCTTCACAATGTTTGAGGTTTCACACATGGTTTCCACTTTTGACAGACCCTAAAAACGTCTATAACATTCTGGCAAGATGAACATGAAGCAAACGGAAGAGGAATGATTAACTGCAAGGTATAAAATTGCTCTACTCTATATGATATTTGTTTTACATAACAGTAAGCAAAGTATACCAATATTGCGCGTGACAGAAAATAGAAGACACACAAAGCGAGAATGGTCCCGCATTATCATAGTAATGCTGGGAGTACGGCAATAACACGATGAACCCTTTGTTGTCGAGTCTCATGCACTCACAAGCAACAAATTTGCTTATCACAAACCATATATATTAAAGAATTATTATCCTATAATTTAGAAACATCATGAATGTTTGTATTAATGAGAATTGCAATATTAAACCAGCAAGGTTGAGAGTTTGAAACATCGAAGCAAGGATTAGAACAAGTTGAGCATTTAAACAAGTGGAGATGACTATAAACTCTCTCTCATATTATCTGAGTCTCAAATGTGAAACATAATTGATTGTTTATTATCTTTACATTCTCTAGAAGCATGTTAGGAATGTGATGGTGCTTATTTGTTTGAATTGCTGGTTCGTTATATATTGTTAACATGACATGTGATTTACGTATTTCAACATTGATTCGAGAATATGCCATCTATGTTATTTGATGAATAGCATGATTTATGTTACATGCAGCACACAATAATTTATCAGCATGTTTTGATGTGTACATGTACTGTGATGGGGAAAAATATTGTGCATGCTAGTGGTCACTAAATGAAGATAATTAAGAGTCTAACTATGTATTGGGGCAGTGGTATAGATACTGTGGCCGTAGTCTGGTATTACCATGGGTATTTTCCCCACCCTAGACGACTGTCCATGCTACTGTGGCAGTAGTTGAGAAGGGGCTAAGGATTGAGTAAGACCTTACTCTTAAGATTGTGTCATGATGAGGAATTGGCCTTCTAGATGTCACTTCCAAGAGTTTGAACATAGAAAATATCGAGGAGATTCCTTTCGGTCTTAACAACAACTTGAACAATTGAAGTGTTTGAAATGCTTAATGATTATAAGTGTTTGCGTGTGTTACGTTTCTGACTTTGATAATGTTTGAGATATGCCATATACGATCCAAAGGGTTCTTGAGCTTACCCCACTAATTTATTTTTCAGGTAGTTATTAAAAACACTTGTGCTGAAAAGTGGAGGAGACAATTTTTTTAGTTCAAGTATATCGTTCAGTAGTTAAGGTATAGGATTAGGAGCCCATTAACCATTTTGATTTATAAGGCATAAGACCCACATTTGATTTATGTTTGGTTGATTGATTTATAGACTTCTACCATGGGGCCAAACATTGGTTTATTGATTCATTCAAACTTAGCCCATGGGGTCAAAATCTTTCATTGTTTATGAGTTTACTTCATATTATGTCTAGCTAACATACCATCCCTATGTTGAATTATGCATGATATTATTGTCTATGTTTTCTACACTCTGATGTTTTATTGGGATGGCTATGAGAAAGAAAGATTAAAAGTAATGTCCCAGTTCCCAAATATTGAAAGTAAGAATGACAACACATTTAACTTGAATTATGTCTCGAGTTGAGAAACAAAGACGCCTAGTCAATGGCGATTGTGCTAGGATTCAAGGGGCGGGGTATTACACCTTAGGTGTGTGTTGATGCAAGGTGATAGGGTAATTTCTTATGCCTCACAACAATTGAAAGTACACGAGAAGAATTACCCTATCTATGATTTAGAACTAGCAACAGTGGTATTTGCTTTCAAGATTTGGCGACACTATCTGTATGGTGAGCACTTTATGCTTTATTCAAATCATAAAAGCCTCAAGTACTTATTTTCTCAGAGGGATTTGAACATGCAGCAGAGGAGTAGGATGAAGTTATTTAAGGATTATGGCTTTACCATTGAGTACCATACAAGAAAAAACAACGTAGTGGTTGGTGCGCTACATAGAGTATGGGTTGACACTTCTTGTATGGCTAGACATTTATCTCAAGAGTGGAGGATGATTGATAATGTGACAGTATCCACGAAACTTCAATTAAGACCATAAGCACAGATGAGAGCCCAAGTAATTTTGCTTGCTAAGATCATAGAGGTGCAGCCTTGTGATGTCAATTATGTGATGTTTCAGGGGTAGGTAGATGACACTTCTTGTGTGGAGTGGTCGATTGATAGTGATGGTGCACTGTGGTTCAGGGGACGAGTGGGCGTATCAAGTGACACTCGCCTAAGACAGGGAGTGCTAAAAGAGCTTTACTGCTCCATGTATACATTCACCTAGGCACCAATAAGATGTATCAGAATGTTCCACGTACTTATTGGTGGTCGGGGATGAAGTGAGACATAGCAGCCTTTGTGCAGAGTTGTGACACATGCCAATAGGTTAAGACTAAGCACCAAAGACCTGATGGTTTACTACAACCTTTGGCCATTCTCTAGCGGAAATGAGATCATATTACCATAGACTTTGTGATGGGGCTATCCCAAACTCAGTGGAAACATGATACTATTTGGGTCATTATGGATAAATTAACTAAATCTGCTTAGTTCCTCTTGATGCATAGTAGAGAATTAGTTGAGAGGTTGAACCAACTATATATCTGCAAGATCATGAGATTACGTGGGATCCTAGTGTCCATTGTGTCTAATAGAGATGCCCAGTTTACATCTAGCTTTTGGCAAAGCTTGGAAAACTAGTTGGGAACTTGAGTAAGCTTGAGCACAATCTTCCATCCATAGACTAATGGCCAATCAGAGAGAGTGATCCAAGTGCTTGAGGAAATGTTGAGGGCATTTATTGTTGACTTTGGTGGTAGTTGGGAAGATCATCTGTTCTTATGTGATTTTGTGTATAATAACAACTACCAGGCGAGTGTCGACATAACATTGTTTGAGGCATTATATGGTTGACCTTGCCGATCACCAGCTTGTTGGGCCAAGGTTGGTGACATAATAGTTTTGGGCCCTACTTTTGTACAAGTGCAAAATGAGAAAATTCAGCAGATCCATTCGAACATGAAGGCAACTCAAGATAGACAAAATTATTATGCAGATAATCGGAGGAAGGTCCTTGAATTCAACATCGATGATCATGTACTCCTTGAAATTTCACCTTGAAAGGGATAGATTCAGTTTGACATATCAAGGAAACTTGCTCCAATATACATTGGACCTTTCTAAAGCCTCAAGAAAATAGGTCTTGTTGCATACCGATTGGCATTGCTGCCTAAGTTATCAAGAGTACAAAACGTGTTTCATGTGTCTATGTTAAAGAAGTACCATCCCAATCCTTCACAGGTGATTAACTTGAGACATGTTCTGTTGCGAAAGGATTATACATATGATGAGGCTTCAATAGCTATTATTGACTGAGTTGTGAAGACATTGTGCAACAAGGAAATACCAATGATATGTGTATATCGACAGTGTCGAGCAAGACACACGAAAGCGAAAGGACTACATGGTGAGTCACTTTCCTGATTAAATGAGAGTTACCCCTTGATCTCTTATTATACTAGTAAATTTCAAGAATGAATTTGTTTTAAAGAGGGGAGATTGTAATGATCCATAAACCCCAAGTTCATGGACTCAATGTATACATTCTCATGTACTTTCTCGATTTTTTTAATGAAAATATACAAAATTTCTCAATTTTCTTTAATTTTACCCATTTAATTAAAGAAATTGAAATTAATTGATAATTTTTTTTTAAAAATTATTTTTTAAATGTTAGAAACATTGTAGAAATACAATTGAGCTGAAAAGTGGATATTAATGCTCAATTTGCTTATTTTTTTAATTATTCTACATTTAATTGGATGAAATTAGAAAAAAATCAAAGAAATTAAGAAAAACTTATTTTATTTTTGGAACTTTCATTTAATTAGGGAATTAACACATTAGTGATTAAATGTATTCAAATTAATTAGCAAAAATAAAAATAAAATAAAATAACAAATAAATAAATAAATTGATTCCCAAAAATGCATGGAGGCCAAAATTTTTGTTAAAAAAAGGAGAAATGATATATTTGACTAATTAATTAAAAAAATCAAAAATTTAGATTATTTGGTGGATGATTTGGTTCATTAGTTGGGCATCTCATAGATTGCCATCATGATGTTCCCAAAGTGCGTGACAAATGATAAGAAGTGCCTTGTCCACTAACTCAAATTAAATCTATCTATAAACCCCCTTAGCCTTCTTCCTCATTCAACTATACTGTAAAAGAATGCAAAATTAGAAAGCCAACTGCATTAGAGACCTTGAGGGAGCTTGGATTGAAGGTGATTGAGAAAAAGTTTCACTGGGTCCCAAGAGAGAAAGTGAGAGCTCACCAAGCTCTTCAACATAGGTGACAGGCTCAAGACATGGGAATGGTGAAGAGATCATGAGGTTTGGGTTATTTTCAACACTTGGTGTTCATATATATGAGGTAAAACTCTACCCTAAACATTCCTGCATCATTAGATTAAGGAAATTTTGCTTGTTTTATATGATCATGATGATTTTTTCCCCTATGCTGTAAAAGGTCCAGCTTTGAAGAGAATTGAAATCTTGTAATGTTGAGCTGACGGATCAAGGTGATTGAATTAAGAAGAGATACATGTTGTGTAGCCTTTTGAAACACCCTCAAGAAAGGTATAAACCCATGTGTTTGTGTGATTTGATTGTGTAAATGTTAGGAAAATTGTGGTTTGACTTGAATGTAATGATCAAATTATGTTTATGGTAGGAAATTGTAAAGCATGGTTTGTATGAGGATGTGAGTTGTAAATTTAATTTGATGGTGGCTTAATATGTTTCATGGATGTTTTACATGTTGGTATGTTGTATTAGAGTTCTTGATTAAAATTACACTTTAAGATTTAAGTTATATGTGTTAGAGTCATGAGAATTGTCATGCTAGTTTGCTTGAATCTCATGAATGAGTTGTTCAAGTTGTCTACTTTGCAAGCTAGGTTAGTTGATGTTTAGCCACTATTTCAAATGATTTAAATGGCATATTTGGTAATTAACCTATTGTTATTGCTGATAACAACATTAAGGAATGTAATTGAATAGATTGCATACTTAAAGAAATATTGAGTTGTTAGGTTCTATTTTCATGCCTTATTTTCAGCTTTCTGTTCATGAATTTTTTAAAATACTTGATATTGTTCAAATGACTTAAAATTTGGTGCATGAAATACTGGTAGACTTGAGAATGTTGAAAAAAATTGGTATCACAGAATATTGAGTTTAGATATGGAAAACGAGTGACTTTGTCATTGTTTATCTAGAATTTGGGCAGATTCTCTTATGTCACTTTGTGCAAGTTGAAACCCTATCAAGCAGACTAAAAACTTACCAAATTTTTATTTTTGATGAACCGTTAATGAGACTAGATCAAATTTGAAAAGTTTCACATGAATCCAAATCATGATTTGATTGCAAAAAATTCATGAAATCTATCGTGCAGAAGTGACTAAGTGGTTGGAAATTTGACCAAGAATGAAAATTTGGGGTTTTGACCAAAATGACCCCATATTGACCCAATTTGATGAACTTGACCCCATTTTGGTCGAATTTGACAAAATTGATCACATTGATTAATTTTCAATAAGTTTGACTAAATTTGACCAAGTCAACCTTATGGTTGATCAAAAATCATCAAGTTGAAATGAGCCGAGATTTAGTAAAAACTAAATAAATACATGAATTGTGTAGGAATTAGCGTGAGTATAACACAATTGGGCATAGAGAACCTCGAGAAGTAAGCACACTAGTGAGTAGTACTTTAGTTTGTTTACTTACACTTTTATTCTACATGATTTTGTATTATTGTGTCATGTGCAGTACATTGCATTACATGCATATATCACATTTCATGGATACCATAATGGGCATAGAGTAGAGGTAGGACATCTAATCGGCTAGTAGCCACATAGTGCTTCTAGGATCGAGGTATGGCCTGGCTGTTGTCCGTACACCATCCTCCTGTTTCCTTGAGTGTTGGGGTATAAACCCACATACTTCATACATGTGTGACCTCTTGACGCCTAGTAAGTTGGGGTAAACGTCGTGATTAGGCAATTCCTTACCTAATTGATGACATAGGCGCTTCATCTTCATAAGTACCAACCTAGGCTATATAAAGCTTAAGTTTTCGTGACTTGCCTTTCGATGAGAGATTTTGATGTGTAGGCATTGGATCGAAAGAGCTTTCTGAGCCCATATGTTAGGGTCATACGTGGTGCACCCTATCGATACTAGTGGATCATGATTGGTTTTTGTGACCATACGATCCATCATTGCATTCATATGAAGGTTTTGATTGCTAGTAGGGTAGGACCTTGCCATGATAAGCATGATGGATGACATCCACTATTTTATTAGTCATTGCATTTATAATGTTGATCATGCCTGAAATATTTTACTATCTGCTTGCTACACACTACATGTTGCCTTTTGATTTATGCTTCCTGTTGATGACTTTTCCTTATTGCACGCTATTATATCGCTTGATACATGTATTCAATTTCTTGTGAAACATTAGTTTTAAGTGAAAATTTCCAAACTACTGTTCGCTGAGCTCACGTTGACATTAGAGCTCACTACTCACTAACATTTCAGGTTCCTCATCACTAGGTAAGGGGGAGGGGATTGTCATCGCTTGATCCTACTAAGCATTATTTAGTTGGTAGGTTGAGTCAGCATCATTTTGAACTTGTGTAAAAGAATATTTTTGGACCCACTCAAATATTTGTTATTAAATACTTTCAAGACTTTCGTTGTATATTTAACTTTTATGCTACTATTACATTTGTGCAATTGTATCCACTACTTTATCATTTATGATGCCCCTCGATACCTATACATGATTATTGGAAAGGATTAGCGGTAGTTGAGCGAGCTCGGCTTGCTGAGTGGACTCATCAGCCTATCGTGTCGGTCGGGCCTCCCTTTTGGAAGGGGGTCTTGATAGATCGAATGTTAATATCAAAGCTGGTATTTGTACACTCATAATGATACTAGTGCCTCATCCTACTAGAAGCCATAATGGCAGAGCATTAAATAGTGGAATAATAGGCTTATATTTGAGAAACATGTGATTTAGAAAGCCTAACCAGGGAGTTATCCTAGTTAAGTTATGTGTTTGGCGGATTTATATTATGGGCGGGGGGGGGGGAGAGGGAGGAGTGTTAGTTGTGGATAAGATATAAAGCCCGTTTAGGAGAAGATTCTTCTTTTTACCAAACATATGCGGATTCAATCACGATCTTAATCTTATAATCTTTAGAATAAATATAAGAGATCTTCCTCAATCAATCCCTTTGCCCCTCATTCTTTGAGAATCAGAAAGATCCTTTTTGAGTTTGAATTTGTTCATTTGGAATTTGGGTTTTTTCTTACGAAATTATACGAAAATCCATTTTTCATATCATAGAAGAGAACAAATATTTATCTTTTCGATGATAATTTGTACACGGCACGAGCGAAGCCTCCCTTTATATTTCTAATTGAAGAAAGGGTTCCATCATATATCATATATAGTGAAGAGAGCCCCCGATTCTCACAAAAGATAACTCTTTCTTTCAATACTCATATGTAGTTAATGATCCTATAGTACATGTATGCTTCTAGTCGGAATCTTATTAAAATGGGAGCGTATGGATTGGTTCGGATCAATATGGAATTATTACCCCGTGTCCATTTTTATTTTCTCCTTGGTTGATGATAGTGGGCACAATTCAAATAATCTATGCAGCTTCAACATCTCCTGGCCAACGTAATTTAAAAAAGAGAATTGCCTATTCCTCCGTATCTCATATGGGTTTCACTATTATAGGAATTAGTTCCATAACCGATACAGGAGTTGACCGATGCAACCATGGACCAGAGACATGATGGATATGTTTCTAAGAATTTATCAGTTTACTAAGGCTTAGCTATTTTATCTAGAGGCATTGGTAAACCGGTTAGTGTACCCATTAGAGCCCTAAAATTCTAGAAAAATGGGGGAAATATACCATGTCCCAATAGTTGTTGCACACATTCTTGGTAGAAGCTCTTCAAGTGTAAGTCTTAGGGAGAAAAGGAGAAGGGAAGCTAGATCCTGGAAAGGAAAGGATGAACAAGTGGAGAGAGCTTGTAAAAGGTGCGATCAATTGTTAGATTAACTGTAGTTGCAGCTGTTATCTTTTGTTTTGTATAAAGCAGTAGGAAATTTTGGATAAAGTGTGTGGATGTATTTTAGGGTGTTTATTGAGTTTTCATTCCTATTTTGGACTTTTCTTACTTAGTAAATCTTATTTAAACGTATTCTCGACATTGAACTTATTTTATAAATTCAATCTCTTTATTTGTTTATCATATTTTTAATATTATTTAATGGCATAATTTTGATATGTGATATATCTTGGTAAGTTCGGGATGATTTAAGATTTAGTTATTATGAAACGAGATTTAATAATGTCCAATCTCTTGAGTTATCGCTGTAGAGAAAATAATGTAATCATGATAATATATTTTAATAATAATTATTATTGGACAAGTGCAATCTTATACTTTTGCCGTCAGAGATGGCTTTTGGGAGGTGGATTGTTTCATTAACAATGTGAAGATTTACCATAGCTTATATCTTTGGGTAATTTGTGCGCAAGTTTATATGGCAAGGCTCCTACCTTATTATGCACATGGTTTACCTATAAAATCCGTAACCCTGCACAATTCTCTAGGTAAATTTGTGAGTATTCTTTGACAAATATTTATAAGCACTTCTAACACAATTTGTAAGATATTTCTAGATGTTCTATTACTACATACCCAGGGGATTGTGCCTGGGAGCAAACAATGATTTTCTAATAGTATTATTATGCAAGTTCTAATTGTACTCTTGTTTTTTTTTCTTTTTTTTTTTAAGGGTAAAAACATAAGCTCATTCTTTATCTAAAATATCAACCAAAAAGCAAGTCAAATTATTTTTTTATTTTTATCTTTTTTGAATAGAAAAATGACATAATTTTCCTTATTTTATAAAAAAATCGAGGCAAAAATTTTTTTAAAAAATTTTGAATAGAAAGAAGGTACCATCTTCCTCTTATTCATTTTTTATTAAAAGATTTAAGTTTTGTAGTTATGGTTATTACCTTTTTTAATTCATGTGAGACGCACATATAAGGAAACCATCCATTAATAAATCAACTTTCTTATATATTTAACATATACATTTTGTCTACTGATGAGTTTCAAACCCATAATATAATAACTCTTATTTTAAATTCATAATCTATGGATTTTAATATAAGTTTGTTTAGATCCCATCAATGTAGACCAATTCTAACTTGATATACCTTTCATTTAATTTGATTTATAGTATTTCAAACACTTTATTTTTTCTTTTGTTTTTCACAGTGTATACGATTAGATCAACTTTTTGCATATCTTGAGATTAATACTCATTTCAAGTTATTATAGAACCCAAACAAGACGAATGCTCTCAATGTGATTTTTCTTTATAATCAAATTTGAAACTTTTAGCTAAGGGACATAAAGTTTTGGTACTAAACTCAATCTCCATTAATAGTATTTGATACCTTCATATTTTTATAACTATTATGCACTTTGATAAACATATAAATCAGTATAACGTTTAGTTAGTTGCATAAAAATTTTGAGGTGTTAGCTTTCGTTAAAAATGAAAGTTGTTATAATGAAAAATGTATTTAAAATCCACATTTGCATTAAAGATATTTTTTTTAGCATCGAACAACGATAGTAATAATGATATTAGTCTCATTTTCAACTGTTTCATGTTTGGTAAAATAATTTTTTTCAAAAAAAATTGAAATATTCATACTTACGATCTGATGCTTAAAACGAAAAATAGATCGTCTAGTTTTTTCTTTTTCTTTTTCTTTTTTTTTAAATTTCAAAGTAAACTTTTTATATATTAATAAATAAAAAATTTTAGATAAATGATACAAATATACTAAAAGTTGTCAAACTAATGTAATAATTAACAATTTAGGAGCCCATTTACAATTAAATCAAAAAGTTAATATAATAAAAGTGAAAGAATTAATACAATAAAAAAAACTTTAAAATCAAAACAAGCATACAAAAAAAAATACAAAAGATCACACAATCAAAAGAATAAAGTTACTAAAGTAATAATCATAAAAATTATAAAATTAATGAAATAAGTTTCAAAATCAGCACAAACTTGAGTAATTATGTAGATAAAAATGAAAACTTGAATACTTAACCAAGTATAACACCTTAAGAATTTGAGAAGTGATTCTTGTAATCTACCCATTAAAATATCTATATGCAAGCATAGTAAAAATTTAAAATGAAAGATTTAAAAATATTACCAAAACATTATATTTATTGACATTTCATCCTATAGGAAAAATAATAATAATCTTCAATTTTAAGATTTATTTTCAAATATATTTAGTAAGTAATTTGTTAATATCTCCAATTACAACTGGAGAAAATCAATTTTAGCTATTCTTACTTAATTATATATACTTTCCATATCTCAAATAAAGATCTTAATTATAAACTTAAGCTTATAAATACCCTAATTCTCTATGGGGCGTAGTCATCTCAAATACACAAGAGCAGACTAGAACATATACCATCAATTAGTAGTTCACCATGAAGATAGTAGTGATGAATATGTTTTTACTTGTGTTACTTTCTCCTCTCATCATCTTCCCTTCTGGTAATCTTGATATTGAGGATTTTTTATGTTGCTTTTTTTTTTCCTCAAATGGATCTGGCTAATACTTGCAAATTATGTTGAGGATTTATTATCTCATATTTCATTTAAATTTTTATCATTCTAAGTCTCAGATTTAATATAATTGTGTTAATATAGTTCAGTTTATCCCCTTACTTTTTTATTTCTTATTTAATCTAATTTGTGTTAATATAGTTTTAGCTTAACCCTTTACTTTTTTATTTCTTATTTAATCTACTTTGTGTTAATATAGTTTTAGTTTTATTAATGTAATTTTGTTTTTTAATTGATGGGCAGGAAGTGAGGCACAAAAGATGTGTATGATAGAAATTTATAAGGCGGAACCGTGCGAGCCAGTGAGTTGTGCCAGTGCCTGTGCGTATACTCGTAGTCACGGCTTGGGACATTGCGCACCTGACAATCCTACGCGTTGCTTGTGCTCCTTCTATTGTCCTCATCCCCCTAGTTCTCGCAAAATGCTTCATTAAATCAATATTGCATAGATCATGTTTTATGATTCTAGTTATTTCAATCTAAATGTGATCATCGGCCAGGAATAATATAAGAAAAATTCATGTTTTAGCCTTGTTTGTTTTTTATTTTTCTGTTTCTTTATTATAGATCTTACTTGTAATTGTTTTTTTTGTTTTTGTTTTTTGTTTTTTATTTGTTTATTTTTAATCTTTGAAAAGGTAATTGGCTTAACGCCAACTTCATCTTTTTTTTTATTTTTTATTTTTTAATAAGAACTACAGAAAGAAACATAATTTTCACAGCCCAAGAATTCTATAATTTCATTATAATGAAGTCAACTCCAAAATAATGTAACTTGACACCTTCTTTCCCCAAAATAATTATCTTCTTTCTCCAACATTTAAATTCTTTAGATGTTCATGAAAAGTAGAGGTTAAACCATTTAAATAAAGAGCCAAATGTTTTATTTTAAAGGATTATCACTGAAGAAGGTGAATCATCCAAATTAAGAATACATTCGTAACCTACCAATTTTTAATGTAGTCTAAATGAAATCTTTCGCAAAAAATTATATGTAATTTAATCATTATGTGATAGATAATTAGTGTGAGTTAAATTAATTACTAATTTTATGTTAATAATCACAAAATTAAAATACAAGTACTTGAAAAAAACCTTATCTTTTATACAAATACTTTGAGATTTTAAATGGTGAATATTTTTGTAATAACCCGTACTTTTAGACATTTGATCGACAGATTTGACATGCATTTTCAAATATTTTAATTTTATGTTTGAGTAGAGTTTTGGCCAACTTAGCTTACTAATTCGAATGAGTCTTACTAGGGGTATATTTTGTGATGTAAATACACATGGTAGGTGTGACCGTGTGCGGAACAACCTTTAAATTAAAGGTTTAATGGGGGAAATAAACATGTAAAAGTCATGGAAAACATGAACATGAGAAAAATCTGTGACATAGTTGAACTTTGGAGATCTATTGACTGACCAAATCTTAGTATTTTGCGCTGAAATTTGGTGGAGACCTTACTTGGTAAGTGGGTCAAATTGCATGAGCAGTGACTGTTTGTCATATGAAAATTGGGATTTCAATGTAACTCATATCTTATTTAAAAACCCTATCAAATGATGCCTAAAAATCCTAATGTAAAATGCTAATGAATATTTCGGAGGTGTAAAATAAATCTGGAAACTTTTGCACAAATCTGACACATGGATTGGTCATAGAAAAATAGAAAAATTTGCTGCGCAGATGAACATAAAGCTAAAAAATTTACTAAGTGTTGAAAATTGAGAATTTTGACTAAATTAACCCATTTGACCTATTTTAACCCAAATTGACCCATGTTGACTGAATTTGACTAAAATTGATTATGTTGACCAATTTTCACTAAGTTTGGCTGATTGACCAAATTTGATCGAGTCAAATTTGGGTTAACTGAGATTAATTGGGGATAGTAGAACAAAAGTTGGGTCACATTTCTTAAGGAACTAAAATTGGGTTTAAGTAACAAAGTTTTGAGTGTATACAGTAGGACTAGGCCTAGTGTCAACAGGACATCGGTAAGTGGGACTCGATGTGAGTATTAATTCAAGTTTTTACTTGTATTCCTTGCATAAAATATGAGTCAATGACATGGGATGAATGGTTTCATGTGATTTGAGTTACATCAATTGGTTTGAAGTATATATAGATGTAAACCGATAATGAGACCATAGGCTCGAGGTCTGAGCACAGTGTTACGGTACACAATGTAATTGAGATTAGATTCGAGGTTCAAGTATGGGGTTAGCGCATATATCAATCCACTTAGCTTCCAACCCGCTCAAGTGACGACACTTGAGGACCAAGTGTGAGGTTAGTGTATTTGAGGAATACACCCAGCTCACGACCCACATGAGTGGCTAGTAAGCTTGACTTACGACCTACTTGAGTGATGACCAAAAATTATGAAAAATTCCAAAAAGAAGGTGAATCACCCAAATTAAGAATACATTCATAACCTAACAATTTTGCATGAGTCACAGATATAGAATAATTTATCGATATATTTAAATTTTTAAGCAACTATGGTATATAATGACTCGGACCATTATTTTTATTTTTTAGTAAAGAGAAACAAACAATAATTCTTTAGCATTTGTAATATTTCAAATAAATAAAACAATTCAAATAAAACATTTTTAAATAGAAATTATTTATTATTTTTATTTTTTACAAAGAGAAACAAAAAATATTTCTCTTGTGTTTTAAAATATTTCAAACAACTTAAAAAATAAAACTATAATATATTTGAATAAATTTTATCCTACAGTAAAATAAAAGAACAAATTTAAGAAAATAAAAGAAATAAGTAAAGAGTTACTATTAAGTATATATTAAAATTTATTTCATAGGTAAATTTTTAAAATTATTTTGAAATATATTATTATAAATGCTAATAAGCCTAATATGTATTCAATAAAATCTTTTGCAAAAGCCTAATATGTATTTAATAAATGCTAATAAGCCTAATATGTGAATAATCATAAAATTAAAATACACATACTTATAAAAACCATATTACAAAGTAATTGTAAGTCAACTCCAAAATAATACTGTAAGTCAAGACCTTTTTCCTTAGAAAATGATATAACTTAGCATTCCAACTTGAAAATTAAGATGGTGTTTACCAGCTTTACTATAAATCTCTAATTTCTCAGAACTCTAATCAAAATCGAAGTTGGCTGAAATTAAAGCTGAAATTAAAGTGTTTGTTTATTATTTGGAATCATCATTATTTGTTAGAAGTTGATGAAAGTTAAAGGCTTGTTCATGTTGATTCAAAACTTGAGTAACCAAAATATGGAATGAGCATAATTAGAAATAACATCAAAAATTTGAAAAAACCATTAGGAAAAACTTTCTTTATTGGTAAAAAAAAAATTAATAGCATGTAATGAGCTTGTATGAGTTATAATGAAATTCACCTTTTCTGTAGTTCAGGAGAGTGCATATAGTTGGTGGATGTCTGCCAAATGACAAGGCCATCTACTTTTAAGATCTCTGTCAATAAGGAAAAATTCCTATTGGACATTATCTAAAGATTATGCTCATCTACAGATAACATCCCTATCCTTAAGTGTAAATCAGGGGAGAAATCATAGGGTGGGATCTTTTCTCGAGCTTGACTCAGCCTTACTTCTAGAATATTGCCTGTAGTGTCAAAGTTGAGCTGAAGATGGGTAATCTTTTGGATTCTACTCACACCATATACTCATCTTAAGTTTGATCCTTTCTTCAGGTTGTTCAAGCATTTGGGGACAAGCTCTTGACTTTTATTTCCCAAAAATATGTGTTCAACCTGACATGCAAGCAAAAACATCTCAAATTGACCCTTAATACAAACATCTTTTATTATCCTCTATTCAAGCTAACGGTACACGCTTTTCCCATTTTTACAAGTTGTGAAACCTATACTCTACTCAACTTGTAGATCAAAATCCTAATCTTTCTCCTCAGCTTAGCCTATAGTTCAAAATCCTACTCTTTTGCTCAATTCCACCTAAATGAGCAAAGGAACCAATATTTACCTCCCAAGCCTTTGCCTGTAGACTCGTAAGGGTATGTCTTATCTACTCATTGATATGCCTTGTGATTTGGGATAGTAGTTATTCAATTGTGGCCCTCAATCAACCTTGGGATTTGTTGGATCAGGTATTGTTCAATGGTTATGTAGTGACTATTCATCTTCTTGCATTTGATTCGTTCATAGGTGTTGTGCAATTCACGTCCAAAAATTGGACATTGGTACCCCCATTTCAGTCATTTTCATCAAATCCCTAAGGTTAGAGTTTGGTGTTTCCCAACTTAGTTTTATTCCATCTTGATCTGTCGTTTACTAGGTAATCTCCTTTGCTTTCCTCATTTTTTTCGTCATGGGTTTCTTGTAAAAATTTATTGATGAGGTCTTAACACACTCATCTAGTAGCAAATCTACCTTGGGTTTGCCACCTCGTTCGGACTGGCTGCTGTTAAGGTGAGCAGTTCCACTCCTCATATCAAGAGTGACATTTTAGATGGGGTTATAGAGATCCCTTTCTTTGAGTCTTCATCTACCTATTGGTAGGGTTGAGGTTCAAAGGTGAGGCTACTTCTTTCATTCATCCCCCTGTTCCCGTAAAACCTCTAGTCGATCCATATCATCTATCGAGTTTGGTCTAGATTAGGGGTTTGACTCTTCTACTATTCGAGCTCCTGTTCGGACCTATGCGGATAATCTTTTTTCTACTCCTTCCATTGAGGTGGTGGAGAATACGAGTGATGCAAATTTTTTTGTCGACTCATACCCTTCTTCAGTCATCTAGACCAACCGTGAGTTTATTAAGTCACTCCTCGGGATCCCTAGCTCCATCATTATGCAGGACGGGGATGCGTGTTGATAATTCCACAAGTATACGAGATCGCAATAGTAATATACGATAAAGACAGAGTATCGTTCTCAGGGAATGGATACTAGTTAACTATCTTAAAGCCTGATCTAATATTAGTACTCACTTTATTAAGGCTCATAATTGAATTTGAATTGTTAAAATCCTAATTTAAATTGAAAACAATTAAAATCAATGAAATCTTGTTCTGAAAATTGTTTTGATTAATTATCTAGGATAGTAAATTCTCTTGTTCTCACCCTCGATTCATATTCTAATTAATTAAATTCTTAGTTATGTGGGTTCTAGCACTTGTCATCAAAGCCCTCTCTCGAGGTGCCTTAATTAGTCTTGTTCCCCAATACCTTCTCTCGAGGTGCACGGTTAACAATCTAATCATTTGCTCACTATAATCATGTGCAACCTCCTAAACAATTGACAACCTCCTAAACAATTGACAATCTCCTGGTCAATCAATTGATTTAGGTCTATATTATGATTTTCCAACCATTAAACTTCTCTCCCGATTTAGTTTAATAGTTTATGATCCTACTGTTCATAGCCAGTATATAATAAGCATTAAACACCCAAAATATAAAACAAAACATCAAAATCAATTAATTGAAAAATTGAATCTTAGGTTCCTACAGTAGAAATTTACATCCTAGACTTTAAATTAAACTAGCAAGACATAGTATGTAGTTCAAACATCAAAGAATAGAGAATACAAAATATCATACTTAAGCCTTGACCCTTAATCTTCAATTATTCTTCGTTTTTGCTCTTCTTCTTCTCTTGGCCTTCAAAGTCAACAACTTTCAAACTCAAAAAATCTTTTGAACCTAATACATCATCCTATATGTAGTAGATAACATAAGAACCCTAAAACTCGTGTAAAAACATCATAAAATCATAAAACTAATCGCATTACCGTAGTCAGTGACCACGGTAATATCAGTATACATCATAAAACCTAAAATTCAAATTTTGGTGGTCGTAGTCATTGACCTTATTCTTTCCAGCTTAACCCAAACGCCAAGCAAGTGATTTTGGGGAGCATTGTGTTTTGGCAAGAAAAGAGCTAGCCTGTAACACCCCGTAACTTCGCGAGCGTGTCACGTTGCGAGCAAATCATTGAATAAATAAAATAAAATATTTTTAGCAAATTAATAGCGATAAATAGAATAAGAAATAACAATTATTAAACATGTGCTTAAAAATCTTGGATTGGAGAAAATGAGTGAAAATATTACGATGCCTGTGAAGGTGTCGATAAAAGAATTATGGAATAAATTAATTATGAAAATAATAGAAATAATAATGATTAAATAAATAAATAAATTTGGGTTGAAAGATCGAAGATCTAAACTAGAAATTGATCAAAAATACGAATATGAATATGATAAGATAAAATGAATTTATCTCCACTATTGAGGGGGATTGGTTGAAAATAATAATAATAAATAAATAAATAAATAAACTGGAAAATCCCGACCGACGGAACAGGAACAAGCTAGAAGTCTCGGGCATGAGAGTGGGCGGTGAAGTGGCTTATCTGAGACGATTGAAATGGGATGAAAAACAGAGGTTGGGATGCAGAAGCCGAGAAAGATGACCGACTGAAAAAGAAGAAGAAGACCGAAGGAAATCTGATTTTCTGAGTTGGTAGATTCTGGTGTGCCGATCATGCAAGATGAAGAAGAAATTCTGCTGCTGCTGTCTTCATTGTATAACCGTGAAATGAAGTAGAAACTGAGCGCGGTTGCTCTGTTAAATGGTGCTGGGGATGAGGAATAAAGTGAACAGGGGAAGAAAGATTGAAGAGTGGCTGCAACTGTCACGTGAAGAAATTACAGGTGATGGTCGATAGGAT
>JAJIYU010002541.1:0-29802 GCA_030144865.1 Tinospora cordifolia
TTGGGAGTTGTGAATGGGAGCACCAATGAGACATATATTTGTTTCATCCCAAGAAGAATGTGGTGCAGAGCGTAAATGATCTTAGGCTTATTAGTCTTACTACAAGTTTATACAAAATCATTACAAAGGTATTAACCAATAGGATTATGGGGGTAATGGGTGATACCATTTTAGAAAATCGAATGGCCTTCATCAAGGGTAGACATATTACGAATGCAGTTCTAGTGGCAATGAAAAGGCTTATGACATGGTGGATTGGAACTTCTTGGACTTTATCTTAAAATGAAGGGTTTTGGGGTAAAATGGAGAAGTTGGATTCAAGGATGTTTGAGATCAATCACATTCCATATTAATAAATGGTAGACCTAGAGGCAAAATCAAAGCATTAAGGGGATTAAGACAAGGAGATCCATTGTCTACTTTTTTATTCACGTTAGTAGTGGATGTCTTGGGTAAAATGATGGACAATGGGAGGGAGATGGAAAGGATTAGGGGGTTCAATGTTGGGAAGGAGAGGGTCGAAATATCGCATTTGCAATTTGCAGATGATACTCTGCTATTTCTGGATGGAGAAGAAGGAAACATTTAGAATGCTTTTAAACTAGTGGAAAGCTTCTGTTGGATTTCAGGGATGAAAGTTAATATGGAAAAAACGTGCACTGTTAGGATATCTTCATCGGAAGGGTGGGTGAAAGGAATTGCTAATAGGATTGGTTGTGATAAAGGGGAAATGGCCATTGAAGTATTTGGGAATGAATGTAGGCGGTTAGCCAAGGATTCGAACCTTTTGGGATCCGGTAGTTTCTAAAATGGCTAAAAGATTGGCAAGGTAGAAGTGGGCTTATCTATCGAAAGGAGATAGACTTACTTTGATAAAAACAATGTTAGATGCCTTACCTACCTATTATTTGTTAGTGTTTAAAATGGCTGCGGAACTTTCTATGAGAGGGGATGGAAGAAGGGCATGGGACTCATCTAGTTGAGTGGAAACAGGTGCAACATAAGCAAGAGGTAGGAGGGCTAGGGATCGGAAATTTGATAGAAAGGACTAAAACATTGGCTCGAAAATGGCTGCGGAGGTATTCTAAGGAACAAGATAAGTTATGGACCAGAGTCATCCGAAGCAGACACAGGCTGAAGTCTAATGGAAGAGATGTGGGCATAAGAGGGGATGCTACCTATAGGAGTCCTCGGAAGTTCATCTACTCATTGCACCAATGGTATGGCCCTCTCACTAGATTGTAGCTAGATAGAAATGATGCAATTCGATTTTGGGAGGACATGTGGTGGGAAAGCGAAGCCTTTGTAGTGCTATTCCCGAGATTGTATATGCTAACAATGGGTAAAAATTGTGTTATATCCTATTTTGCTGACCAAATAGCAGGTTCAACGTCTCTCAAATGCGACTTTCAATTGAGAGCCGTTGGTGCCCCGACGTGTGGAGAGGAAGAGGTCGCTCTTCGAGCATTGCTAAGGGACTATGTGTGGCATGAAAGGAAAGATGGAATTGTTTGGCTCAAGGAGGCAAATGGGAAATTCACCACAAAATCTTTCTTTTCTCATTTGATTGATAATCCAAGGATCCAACCATGTGCATTATTGAAGGGGATGTGTAAGGCTCCAATTCCTTATAAAGTTAAGATTTTCACGTGGCTGGTGCTTAAAAAGAAAGTTGATACGGGACAAATGATTCAAAAATGGTTCCTGGGTCATTACAATTCTCTATCATGTTGTCTTTTACGCAAACAAAGTAGTGAGTCAGTGGATCATTTTTTTTTTTTTTGGTGTCCTTTCTCAAGTAATATATGGGCATAATGGTGGTAACACTACCCAATATTCCCAAAAATGATGGATATGGACGAATAGTTTAGTGTTTGCCCATATTTGAAGGTGATCAGTATAAAATGCAGGCCCATTGGATGGTAGCTAGTTTGACAATTGTGTGGTATTTGTGGAAGGAAAGGAATGCTAAGCTCTTTGAGGACAGATTTCGTTCTTCAAGTACGATCTAAGACGAATCATTCTCTAGCTTCTTTTTGGATTAGTAATTGTTCGCTTCCATTGGGCTATCCATTCTCCATGTGGTTAAGAGGGTGGGAAAATGTAAATAGTGCCCATTGGGCCAGGGGAGAGGGGCGTAATATTTCTTCTCAATTGTAATCCATTATATATAAAGGAAAGATAGTGTTTCTTTAAAAAAAAAGGAAAAAAAATCATAAGCATAAGATTATGCATTACCATCCATACCCAAAAGAAAATTAAAGAAAACCAAAAAAAAAAAAAGCATATGCAAGAAGTTAGCAGTATGTGTACGGCAAGTTAGCTGTTGGTTAAAGTTTACATGATTGGAGTTGCTCCAACATGTTTGTAACTCTCTATGCAGAACATATTGTCCACGTTACTTTCTGTTGCTGTACTATGGTATTGCCATTACATCAGTATCTAGTTAATTTCTTGTCAGAAAAGCAAAGGGGGCACAACAAAATAGATTAAAGAACCAAAACTTTCAATGGAATGGAGCACTTAAGAGAAGTTTGAAAGAGAGGCCAGGGAAAACTTCAGAAATTAGAGAGTCAAGAAAAAAAGAAATCGAAGGATTCACAGAACATAAAACAAATTAAATAGATGCAGGTTTGGTACCCAATATACAATTGTAAATACCAAAAAATCATACATATGGGCTTTGATGACAAAAGAACTACGGCACAAATATTCAAAGAATAAACACATCTTGACATTTTACGATAATCTCAATAGTTCAGAGATCATGCACAACAAAAACCATATAGTGAGCAACATATGCATGTAGATCTTTTTTCAGGTGGAATGGTTTGGAATTTATCTTACACTTTTTGCCCATTCAGGAATCAGCTTGAGCACCAGATCTGAATTTAGCTTTTGCCCTGAAATAAAATTTCATGTTGAAGCATAAGCTTGAAAAAGGAACACAAATGTTAGAAGTAACATGTTACTCCAAATGGAATATGAATGAATGAAAAATAAGTTCTTTCTTCTTTTCTTTTCTTTTTTTTTTTTTCCCTAAAGGCTGGTACTAACTGAAGAGGACCCTTAGTGCAATGATAAGTTGTTGCCATGTGACCTGACCATGTGGTAAGTAGTTCCAGTTCTGGAAACAGCAACTTGCAAACAAATTAAGGCTGCAAATAATAGACCCAATTGTTGGTTCAAACCTTTCCTAGGGACCCCATGTAGGTAGTTGCTTCTTGCATTAGGCTGCTCAAGATCGATACAACCAAAACCTAATCATGATTGAAATATAATGAACCCCCCCCCCCCCTCTCTCTCTCTCTCTCTCTCTCTCTCTCTCTCTCTCTCTCTCTCTCTCTCTCTCTCTCTCTCTCTTTCCTTTTCACTAGGAAAATTCCATAACATATGCAATTCCCGGAAAACAAAAACCCTTGAAGCAATGATAAAGTTTGCTCCATCATGACCTAGAAATTATACAAACAACTCCAGAAAGAGGGTTTAATGCTTTGCACGTTGATATTTCCCCATACCCCCTAAATAGCAAGATCCTCGTGAACTAAGCATCCTGATCTCACACCATAAATCTTGTTTTATGAACAGCATTTAAGAAATGAAGACTTGAAAAATCTCAGAAATGAGTCGTCCACTACATACATTTAGGTCATATGGAAGTCATCCAAAAGAAACATCAATGTGATACAATCACATCATAAGTCCTGTTCTATGAACAGTGTTTAGGACATAAAGACTTCAGAAATCTCAGAAATGAGTCACCCACTACATATATAGAGGTCACATGGAAGTCATCCAAAAAAAAACATCAAAGCAGTACAAATGCACCTTCTACTTCATGTGGACTTTTTTGAAGATCTTGCTCCTGGCAAAGTTTGCTGCAAAAAAAAAAAAAGGGTGGAATATGGATCCACAAAAGTTAAATAAACAGCTATACCAAATTGAGAAATTCATGGCATGAACAATCTTATAAGATATATCTTCTGTATGTCTAATTATTTTTTGACATTATAATTAACAAAACAAAAATTGGAAACCAAGCAAAATACCTGAGGCAGTCAAGCAGCATGACAATTACATCAGGATTCTGGTTATGACAAATTAAAACTGTGATGAGCGCATTACTAGCAGAAGATTGCACCGTTTTGTTCAGAGAATAAACAAGTTGGACTAGTTCAGGAACAACTAAGGGAGGATCTGCAGAATAAAAGGAGTTACCCAGCAAAGTGATGAGAATAAATTTATAATTAGAATACAAATCTGCAAATGGAGTTCTCTGTCCATATATAGAGGGTTAGGTTTGTTCTGCCATATGATTCTTCACAGTTTTGGCCATTTTGTGTATAGTTACTACCCTACTCACACATACAAATTAATGCAGTAAAATCTGTTGTTTCTATTTTGGGAAAAAAAATGAAAGAAAACTGCCCGAAATACAGACATAAAACTATTAGAAAGAACAAAAAAGATATATGAGGCTTTTCAATTTAGAAAATGGCCATGAGTAGATGACCTGCACTTATCATTTAGAAAATGTAACCTCTACCTAATGTCAGTACCATGTATTTGGAGGTTTATATTGTTGGCCGGGGTGGGCCAAACAACCCAATCATGAAGGGAACCAAACTGAATCAGGAATACTGACATACACACACACACACAAACACATCGTTCAAGGTACATTTGGTTGAGTGTTGGAAAAGTGCCTTTAGACAAAAGCAGCTTTAGAGGTGTTAAACGACACTGCTCTTGACCAATAAAATAGTTTCATAGTAAACAAAATATATTATGAGATTTGAAGATAGACCTAGATTTGAAAGTAAATTGGATGCTTGTTTGCATATTTCGAGTTCTTCATCTCCACAGCGATCTACCAAATGTTTGACCATATCTTGTCTTGTGTGGTTACAGAAGAAAGCACCAAAAAAGTGAGATTGATAAACAAAAAACATAGTAATAGAAAACTAATTCATGTTCCTGTATAAAGCTAATACCGCATTGACAGAGAGAGTGAGTTTCCTGAATCTGAAGAAATACGAAGAATTTCTGTAATCACATCAATGGCGTTTCTTCTCTGTGGAAGACTTTCAGAAGCAAGGCGCTTGAACACTTCTTGAAGGCACTGGCCATCTGTATTTCTGGTAACCCACAAGTCAAGTTTTAACATAACAAATGCAACACATAAATTAGATATAAACAAATATTTGCTTATAATACAACAACAAATCAATTAAAAGCAAAAGGATACATGCAGCAGTACTCTGCAGTAAGCATAACAACAGCTCTTGCTGTGGTATCTCTTTCACCTAGAAGATTTAGAAGTACAGGAAACACGGCTTCCATGAGTTTCATGGCACTGTCACTGGGACTTAATCTGGTGAAACAATCATTTCTCCTGAAGACAATTGCCCTTAAGATACTTGCAGCTCCCTCTATCACATCTACATCAGCACATTGAAGCTTCACAAGAACAAGATAGAAGCATGTCACATAAGAAGCACAAAGCGTTAAATTTCTTACAACTAACCATTATTTAAAGATTCTCCAAAATTCAGTGAACTACTATAAATTATTTTCCTTCTTTTTTTAAACATCAAAGTAAGAAGTGAAAATAAATTCTAAGTTATAAAAATTTGCTAAAATAATTCGATAAAGTTTAAGAAATTTAACAATGTTCGATAAAAGTTCCATTTTAATTTAAAAATGCCAAATTTTGATTAAAAACTCAACAAAATTATCTATTATCTTCAGTTACATCAACCAACATAATACTATTAACTCATAAAATTTTAACAAGCTAACAAATTATAAATTATTTATTACTACCAAAAACATAGGAAACTAAACAAATAAATAAATAAAGTTGAAATAAGATAAAAACTTAAAAATAAATTGAAAAAATGTTCTCAAAACTATTTTCTTTTAATTAACTTTTAAGAAAAGAATGAAAAAATACACCTAAATAAATTAATAATCCAGATTAGCAAAGTATAGGTTGAGAAACAAGACATCACAAAATTAAATATCAAAACAAAGAAAAATAAACTAAGCCCAAATGTCATCATTTCAAATTCATCAATTCAACAAGATTAGTTTTGTCCAACATGCATGAAACATTGTTAATATGAAAACATGTCACAAATCTTTCTACTAAGATTAGATCTAATATTCAGTCCTAGTGCTACAAATTCTAAGAGGGACTTTCACCAAATCTTTAGCTAACATTTCTCATACATTTAGCTTCATCAATCAGTACTATATCATTACCAAATTATATATATCATGTCATTAAATTTAAGTCAAGTATTTCAATTCTAGTGGGTGGAAGAGATCGGCGAAGAAGATGCACCAACAAGAAAAAATACATAATGCTTAAGGAGTCCATTTAGCCAGCTCACTGGGACCAGAAAATAAAATTCCACATTTTCCTGTGGATCAATCCTATCTTTCAATGCTATTTACTAACAAACAAGGTAAAAGTATGGCCTACTGACTGCTCCTGAAAGAACATTCTGACAACACATTTCATATATTGGCAGCTGACAAAGGCTTCTTAATCATTTACTTGTACTTTTAGAATGGAGAAATTTCAAAAGAATTATTAGGAAACACATGTTGATATTGTAGTACGCATGGTAAGAAAGGTCCTCTCGATTACTTTTCCATTTTTTTTTTTTTTGTATTTAAATAGACAAGGGTATCAAGGGGGCTACCCCCACTAGTCCCTTGGAGCATGGCTGCAAACACCCAAGGATGTTGTTGTAAGTAGGGAGGCAGAAACTCAAATTATATGCTATTCTGGAACCTTGTTCCACAACACTCACCCGACATTTCAAAAATTTTTATCATGATGTGAAATCTTTTTACTTACCTGTGATAACAGAATATGGTGTATTTGCGGTCCATGTTCTAGCATTGCAAATTCAAATTGCTTGCCATTAAGACGACCCAACAGGAGGCATATGCAATTTAGGAAAAACTTCCTGGTCTCCGTTCCACCATCTTTATTTTCAGGATGCTCATCAGTGTACTCGGTTGAGTAAAACTGCATATATTTTGTTGGATACAAATGTAACATAACCTTAGGTCTATGTAACAATAAAGTTAAATAAAAAATTAAACAAATGAAACTGAACAGGAAACATAACAAAATAGTTCATAAATATGAAGCATGTCATTTTCATAAAGTTTTAAAAGCAGCCAGATTCAGATGTGGTTAGACCATGCAAGCAATTCTTTTCTTTTTCTCTTTTTTTTTGGCAAGAAACAAAAAATTATTGAATAATACAGCGGAAAAGTATACCGATCTCTCCAAACAAGAGAGAAAAAAAAAAAAAAAAAAAAAAACTTTACTAGGTATATACCCCCAAAAAGGAATTTGTACGAGTATCAAAAGATCAACCTCTCAACCAATCACCCAAAGAAGATCCCTAGCCCAACTTACATGAACTGACCGAAAGAAAGGTAAGGTACACAGATCTATACCACAACCCCTCGTTATAAAAACTTCATCTTAAAAATACAGCTATATTTCAGTGGAACTACAGGAGAATTAGATTAGCTAGTAGATAATCTGATATCAAACTTTTTTTTTCTTTTTCTTTTTCTTTTTATTTTTATTTTTTTGGAAACAGAAACTGACTGTATGAATAAAAAGTTGTGGGATGAGGTATCCCAACTCAAACTTTCCACACAAGATCTGTCTCATTACAGATCCAAACCCTTTTCCAAGCAAAAAGGATATCAAACGTTTTAAGAGAACTTCTTTTCCTCTTAACCTAACATATTAAACAGGATCTCCAGAAAGCAGCTTCAAATAAAGTAAGGAAAAAATAAAATTAAGATGCCGATAGATATATCATAAAGAAGCATAAAGTCCTTTAAGATCACCACAACAGTGACTCTTCAACTCATCCATAAAGAAGCATTAAGTCAAATGATTCTTATATATTCAATAGGGTCAAGATAAAAAATGGAATAGACCTAAGGGTAGAGCCACAATGTTACCATTCAGAAGCTAGAAAGCATCTAAAAGAACACTTTGTCGGAAAGAATCCAATAATCCTTTCTGCCCTTACCATAAAAACGAGAAAAAAAAAAGTAGAAGAAGAAGAAGAAGAAAAGAAAATGAAGAAAGAAAAAGCAACAAGTCTTCAAAACTATATAAATTTCCTAGACTTAAGTCTATCCATTTTGCCAATGTGCAAGCGTGCAACTTTTGAGCCTGCATCTAAGTAATAGCAGTTCCATGTTATAATGGAATTTAGCAAGGCTGCTACAAATATCATCTCATGAATTAAAGAGAACTGTTCATGTTTGAGCTTGTTGGCTTGCTTTACTGTTATTTAAACACTAGCTGAATTGACTTGGTACAAATATAACATAAACATGGGTGCTTATTGTTGGATTTTGATTTTACAACTGAAAAATAGACATATACATTATAATTTCTGAAGTATTTCTAGTGCCTATTGTCTATTTCATAAGGAGAAGTGCTAAGCTCACGAAGCAAATGGTTTAACTGCATAAATATATTAAAGAATATAAACAAATAAATCAAGTATAAAGCTGAAAAAGAAAGCTAAACTTAAGTCCACCCGTCTATCTATTTTTTTATTTCAATGAGGGGTTTGCCATACTTGCAGACAGACTCTAGCCAGCTTTAAGTACCTTAAGGCAATAACTAACAAAACCAACATACACACAATTGAGCAGTATATAAAGGATTCGCCAAGCAAGCAACACACAATGCACAAAAAATTCAAAAATTGCCCAAATGCCTGATTCTGAATTCCTGATTGGCACCATCTAATTGTCACAGTAATACTGGTACTTGTATTATTAGACAATATCACCAACACAACAAGTAAAGTAAGGTGAAACCTTATAGAGTATGTTCGCTGTTTCACTGAATCTAGTTCCAAACTTCCTAGAAAATTCAAGCATGAAATGAAAGCTCTGAAAATCAAATTCCAGCCAAAACGTACATGGAGCAAGGTATAGGGAGAAGAAATCACCATAGGCTAAGTTTGCAATTTCGATCTAGCAACTTAGTACAATATATATGAGTAAAAATTAGTTATTGTTTCATTTCTTTTTTCCCCTTGCATTTGATGAGTAAAAAATGGGCCACTAACCAGTGTATACCACTCTTAATTCATAAGTCATTATTTCACATAGTCCATAACTTGGAGATCTAATCAACAAGGCTTTAAAATCAAGAATGCTCATATATGAATGCCAAGCAAACAACAATGAAAAGATTGCTATGCTAGACTTAACCTGGATGCCTGATATATACTGGTTCAACATTTCAATATAATTTTGAGAAAATCTGGGATCCTCCAAACGCAAAAGTTTGCAATAATGCTTCCAGCAAGAAGATAGTAGCCGCCCTCTGGTCTTAATAATGTCACACCCTGCTTTCGATGTTTGCAGACAGCCATGGACAGATAAGGATCATTTATAATCACACAGTGATTAAAGGAAGTGATGAAGTAAAAAATAGGACCTGCCTCATCTTTAATTGAACCATAGAGCCCTTTTAGTTTCTGCATCCACTTAAATACTTGCTCTAATCCTTTTGCATGTAAAGGCCTGCTTCTTCTGCTCCACTGCATGACATGATAGCAAGGCACTGCATTATTCAGTCTGATCTAGATGATTATACTTAATATAAACTTACTTCCATCAATCTACATTCATAAGAAACTGTCTAATTATTTCCTTCTTTTCAGCTTTCACAGTTTACCAACAAAGAGTGTGGAGTCCATACACTCCAGATGGATAAATATCTTTTTCCTTGAGCAAGAAACTGAACATATTGTTAAAACCAAAAAAGAAAAAGAAAAACATTAAAGGATCTTGGAATAGGAAATATACCTAAGGTCATGACACTCCCTCAACCAAGCAATAGTATATACCCATTGGAAAGTTTTTACCTGACCTAATCCACATTGAAGCCCTAAATTTAACCAACTTCCACAACAAGCCTGCATCACTATGGGCTACCTCTAAATTAGCTAGTTACTCGACTCGTGAAGCATATGGACTTGCAGCCATAGTTTTACAAAATTTCTTCCATGAGATTTATGCAAACCAACTTAACAAGAAAGAAAGGTTTTCTTCTTTGTAAGATGGATATATTAACAGATTCAAATTAGTAACAAAGATCACTTCGAAATCTACTCTCCCTTTGCAAATATTACCATGTTTTGATAGACCCCCAATCACAAAGATTTTCTAAAGAAAGCAGAGGAAGCAGTCAAAAGGTGGCAGCAAGAGAGAACTTGTCATGCACATGCACAGAATGTGCGCATAGGAGTGCCTTACACTGAATAATTTGTATTATGGCGCGCTAGTTACATGGTGTGTAAGAGATTAAATGTGCTTAAAAAGGAAAAAAGAGAATGTAATAAAGGCATCTGAACAATAAATGGTGTTTTGAAAGGAGAAATTCGCCTTCTCTAATTGGCTAAGCATTGTTTTCTCTAACTCTCTAACTTTCCTAACTCTTCCCAAATAGAAATCACACTTCCCATTCTGAAAAAAATTTGTTTAAACATTCTTTCATTCTTGAATTTCCGATTCAATCTGCAACATATCTGAGAGAAACTCATCAAATTTGATATCAGAGCTCTTGATCCACTAGGCAAAAGCTAGATCCTATGTCACCCATGATTAGTGATAATAAAATGGAGATTTTTAATAAAGAAATGGAAGGAATGAGGAATTGAGGCACACAATCAAATAACTAGCACAAAGCTCTCCAATCTGATGCAATTTGTGGAGACAAATCGATTAGTCTTTGTCGATGGAGAGGGAGAAAAGCAAATCAATGATCAGCCAGCATCCAACTAGTCTAGTACAGGGACATAAATTATAGACTCTCAATCTAATCACACTCAGATCGATGGAGATGAGGTGGTCAGAGACGAAAGCTGGCAAGTGGTACAACATTTGGATATGCTGATCTTTCAATGATGACAATCCAGAGGTGCAGAGCTATTCTTCGAAATTAATCAATTGAATGATCACAGAAGAATCAAAGCAGTCAAATCTGTTTTGAGGAAGAGGCTTTAGCTTGGTTTTGATGGAAGGATGCTAGATCGCCATTCACTCGACGACCGGAACTTAAACTCCAAATCTAGAATTGATTTAAAATTTCATAGTCCAGAAGCTTATGTGAATGATTCCTAGGACAATCGCAGCATATTGCCAAGAATTAGAGTTGTTGGCGCCTTGGCGGCAATCATGGTGGAATTGCTTGAGAAGGTCATCAAGAGAACCTTCGTGAAAGGCTTTAAACCAAATGGGCAAGCTGAAGATCATGTTCTAAAACCTGTGGGGTTAGATGCATTGATGGAAAAGCACAACTTATTCAGAATAAAACCTTAGTCGTCAGACAATGCCTATTATCCAATGACCCCAAAGGTTTTTCAACCCTTCTACCTTGTGGATTGATTGAAATTGAGAACCATTGGTTAAAAGCCCCAGATGCAACAACCTGCTCGAGATATCCTAGAGCATTGATGATTGATTGCAATAGTGAAAAGAAGAAGAAACTCTCCCTACCGCCATTAGAGATGCAAGCAAGGAGAGCCACAAGACTTTGCTTTCACTATGAAGAACATTTTACTACATCATATCGATGCAAAAAAGAGCTCTGAATTCTCACTGTCAATGAAGACGAGATTGCCAAACTTATATCTCATGAAAAGGAGCCAAATCTGCAACGCAATTGCATTAATCTACTTTTTGAGATTGTGAAATCACTGAACTTTGTCTCAATTCTGCGCTTGGCTTGATGCTACCAAGAATGATGAAACTAAAGAGGAAAATTGGATCCAAGATGTGACCATTCTCATTGATAGTAGTGCCATACATTATTCTTTTAGAGGAACTCGTGATAGAGCTTCATATCTCTTTACAAACCACAACCAATTACAAAGTGGTCACCAAACAAGGACCATTGTGCGTGGCCAAAGGATCTGTAAGGGGTTGTACTCAAGCTATATGATTTCACAATGTGAGAGGGTTTCTTGTCACTACAACTGGGAAGTGCCGATGTAATCCTGGGAATGAAATGGTTGTCCACATTGGGCATAATGGAGGTGGTGTAGAAATGGTTGGCTATGCAACAACTTTTGGGCAATTTGATTCTTAAGCTATGGGGTTATCCAAGTTTATGTTGCATGAGCATCTCTTTGAAAACTATGTTACGAGAAATCCAACATCAAGCACTGCGTGTAATTGTAGAGTTATGTTCCTTGGTTTCATCCACTAACAATATCGCACCAAGCAAATCAACTTATGGGTTTTGACTAGTTGCTCACTCACTTTCCAACCGTATTTGAACCAATCATGGAGTTGTATGACCTTACCATTATTTGCAATTCCAATAGGTGGAAATCATGTGCTTAGTTCGAGAAACGTGCAACCCTTGCATTATCCAACCGAGCACCAGTTTGTTTTCAAGCCTTGTTCTATTGGTCAAGAAGAAAGGCAGGAGTTGGTGTTTTGCACTGACTATCAAGCAATAAAAAATATGACCATGTTGAACCATTTTTCGATTTCGATAATTGATGAGCTCTTAGATGAATTTCATGGCGCTAACATATTATCTAAGCTGGATTTGTAATATGAGTTTGGAGGGAAGATGTGCCTAAAATGGCCTTTCATAGTCATGAGGGCCATTATGAATCCTTGGTGATGCCCTTCAACCTGATCCACACTCCAACAACCTTTCAATCACTAAGAATTGGGTATTTTGTGACTTTTTATGCAAATTTCCTTAGTCTTTTTCGATAATATTCAGTGATGCCTCACCCCCCTAATAGCTCAAATGTACATGCATGGACGGCAGATCGGTTGGATCATCTGCGAAGCTACTGGTTGTTGATCAATTTTGCTATCTGGGCTGCTGTGTGGGAGGCGAGAAATGGCTGTATTTTCAAGAATTCAGATATTAATGTAACTAATGTAACAGAGAGATCTCACATTTTGTTTGCAACGTGGGTCTCCATTAGTAATCTAGGTTTAGGATACTCTTTCAGTGAGTGGGTGACGCAGTGGGCGTCGATTTTGTATTCAAGATAGATTGGTCCTTGGGTTGTGTAGGGTCTTTTCCCTTTGCAGTTGTAACTTTTTGACTATTGGACAGCTCGTCCAAATTTTATAATAATATGTCTACTTTCAAAATAATAATAATAATAATAATATTCCAATTTACAATCCCACTATGGCAGTCCATGAATCACATTTACAACAAGTGTTTCGTTGTTGGAAGTAAGGGTTGGAACACGATAGAAAGTTAAGGGGCTTGGGTTTCGCATAAACAAGTTTCAATCAAAATATGTTAAACATGATTAAACACGACTAAGTTTCAAGTCATAAACAAGTTAACCTGCTAAACCTAGAGATGAATTGTTAATACAATTAAAGATAAATTAGTAAACATGTTATAATAAGTTAATCTAAAATTAATCTATTTAGTAACATATTAATAACAAAATTTCTTTTTTAATTTTTTTTCCAAGAAAACCCTTGTTAATTTACTTTTCTATAAGTTATTTACATTTTGCATTTTGTCTAAATTTTTTTAAAAAGATAATTTTAAACACTAGTTGATGACTTTGTGATATATTCCCTTTAAGGAATACAATACCTTTTGAAAAAAAGAACTACTATGTCTCTTTAAGAGAAAGCTATGCCTTTAATTAAAAAAAAATGCCTACTTAAAAATATAAAATATTTATTTAAAAGAAATTATAGATGAAAATTCAATACAGGCAGGGGGGGAACCCTTCAAAACTACACATGAAATGCCAAACAAACGCCCCACAAAATATTAAAACACTATATTTATAATAAAAAACTACTATGCCTCTTAAAAAAAATCTTGTATTTTCATGTTTTGACTTATTATGTTAATTTAAATTTACGCATGTTAATGGAATTTCTTGTTTCTACTAAAAAAATTATACATGTTAAGTGAACAATAAATAGGTTATAAACAAGCTATAATAGGTTAAATAAGTTATAGAGAGGATAAATAAGTTAAATGGTTATAAATAAGTTAAATTAGATATGTTAATAAATGTTTCGTGTTAGGTTCAACACAACACAAATGACATGTATAAATAACGTGTTGAATGTGTCATATTCAAGCCACTTGTTTATTAAGCGTGCCGCACTCGAGTTTGCAAATCATGACACAATTAGTAAACAAGTCGTGCTCAGCTTGGTAGTATATGTGTAATACATGTGTCCAACATGACCTGTTTATGACCGCCACACGAATTGCCAATCCCACATGGAGGCCAACAACTTGCATTTCAATGATAAATAGTATGTATTTGGACAGCCCAAGGTCGAATACCTCAACTACTATGTTTCGAAGACGATTGTTTCAGGTAATTATAACAAGGTTAAGGCAATGGTTAATTGGCCCATGCCAACCATCGTTTGAAAGCTCAAGGATTTTTTTGGCCTCACCGATTACTATAGTCGTTTCGTGAATGGATACAACACAATTGCAGAGCCATTGCTACAATTTTCAAAGAAAGATTCCTTCTAGTGACATAAAGAGGTGGAAAAAGCCTTCCAACAATCAAGACAAGCCATGGCCACACTACTTGTCCATGTGTTTTTATATTTTTTTCTACTCTTCATCTATGAACTGATGCATCCGACTATAATTTGAGGGTAGTTTTTTTTTTTTCAAAAGAAACAAACAATTTCCATTGATAAGACAGTACTTACAAGCTAAGGACGAGCATTACATAATAAACACCCCTACTACACACAAATGAAACCCGACTCATCCCCATTAAAATCCCCCAAAGGGCCCCTACAAAACATTTCTCCACCCTCTTAACCACTCTAACATAGAATATCTCAAAGACAGAGTACAATTACTGATCCAAAAAAAGGCTAAAAAATGGGATTTTTCCCAAATTACATTTGGAGGAAGAAATTTATCCTCAAACAACCTAACCTTCCTTTCCTTCCACAAGCACTATACCACCTCAAACTTGTCACCATCTAATGAGCTCTCCACTTAGCAATAATCACATCTCAAAACGGGCAAACACTAAACTGAGCCTCATGTTCATTCACCTTTGAAAATATAGCAAAGTGTCTCCTCTATCTTGCCCAAACTTAGCTTGAGAACGGACACTTAAAAAACAAGTAAGTAATTGTCTCGTCACTTTGTTTACAAAAATAACAACAAGATGGGGATAAATAATGATGCGAGAACTGTTTCTGAATCATTTCCGTTGTGTTAACTTTCTCCTTAACCACCACCCAAGTAAAAAACTTCACTTTGGATGGGACTAGTGCCTTCCAAATAGTTTGAGGGCACTTTTAAAAAAAAAAAAAAAAAAGAAACAATGAACTTTATTAATGTGGCAAAATAACTAAGAAACAAAAAAGACAAGAAAGAGACCCCTCTAGACACCATTCCCCCTTAGCAACCTCCCCCCATTACAAAATTTTTTCCCACTCCCTCGTCCACTCCAAAATGGAATACCCTAGGGAAATTGAACTATTACTAATCCAAAAAGATGCCACCGACATAGATTCCTCCAATATTAGAGTTGGGGGGACGACGATTTTTTCATTAAAAATTCCTAACGTTACGTTCTTTCCATAAGCACTGAAGAACCGATAAACACTCTATCACCCTATAACAACGTTTCTTATGGCTAAGATCCCCTTTGAAAGGACAGGCACTGAACGGGGGCTATTGCTCGCTCTCTTCTGAACTAATGCCAAAGATAATCCTTCGTCTAGACCAAATGAAGCTAGAGAACTGATGTCTTAGGAACACATGTTCTATCGATTCTCCATTATTTTACATAGAGGGCACCATGACGAAGATAAACAACAACCTGGATAATGTCGCTAAATCATCTGTCCTGTATTGACTCTCCTCAGAGCCGCTTCTCATGCGAAGAACTTGACTTTAGAAGGAACTGAAGCCTTCCATATCTCTATGCATAAGTAAGAAGGAATAATCCTATTGGAATTAGTCAAGACTGAGAAGAAAGATTTGCATGAGAATTCCCCCGAAGATTCTTCTAGCCAAACAATGTGGCCCTCCTGTTCATCCAGGAAACAATCTCTCAAAATCACTTGAAGAGCATTCTCCTCAACTGCGCTTGCCGCCTAAGCAAAGGCTCTCAAGTGAAGATTCCACTATCCAGCTCCTGGAGCATCTACCGGAGTACCAAAGGACACCAGCCTATGATGCTCTCAAGAAAGGGAGTAAAGTCTAGGAAAAAGGATCGCAAAGGCATATGTTCCCCACAACACATCCTCCCAAAAACGGATATCATCTCCCTTTCCTATCTTCAACTAGTACTTGGCAAGTAATGATGATATAACGAATGAATGAACTTCCAAGGGCTTCTATAGGTAGAACTGCTTGTGATTCCTACATCCCCACCACTGACATCTTTACCATGTCTGCTTTTAATCACCCGAGCCCACAACTGATTTTGCCCTCTAGGAAACCTCCAAAGTCATTTTCCAGCGAGAGCCTTATTTTTAGCCACCAAGTTCCCAATCCAAGCCCTCCTAGCTCTTTTCTCAATTGCACTTTATTCCAATCAACAACATGAGACCCTTTCCCCTCCCCTCCCCTCCCCTTGAGGGCACTTTTGATGCCAACTAACCAACCCATCGCTTATATCAGGTAGCTTTTATCTTCAAGAAATTGTTTGAAACCAATTTATGAATGCAAATTGATGGCTACGGCACACGACAACATTAACTACTTGGTAGGCACTTCATCATCCACATCGATCAAGGTAGCTTGAAAGCTTTATTAGAGCAGCGAGTTGTCCTTCCAAAATATCAAGAATGGCTCATCGAGATCCTTGGTTATGGCTTTGAAATCTGATACAAACCGAGATACACGAATTGTGGTACAGTTGCATTGTCACGTATACCAAAACAAGTTAGGCCTTCAAGCTTGCTAGAGACGTAAAAAATTGTTGAGGAGTTGGTTGTTAATTACAACTCGAATAGGCTGATCACAGACTTGAAACAACACCCAGATCCATGGCCAATTTTGAATTGCAACATTGATAGTTGTCCATCACTCATTGCAAAGCTCCTTCATGAATATCACAACAGCGTTGCAGGAGGGTCATTTCGGGTTCCTTCGAATAGAATTGTTTGTCGTAGGATTGAATTGGGTTTGCATGAAATTAGACACGAAGATATTTGTTTCCGATTGCTCAATATGCCAACAAAATACATATCAAGCTCTCACACTAGCCAAACTCTTGCAACCACTTCCAATTCTAGACTTCATCAAAGGTCTTCCAAGTCAAGTAGTTTTAACTCTATCTTAGTGGTGATGGATAGACTTAATAAAAGTGTTCATTTTCCTTCCACGTACACAACCCTTACTGCATAGAAGGTCGTTGCCACATTTATCAAGCAAGTGATTTGATTGCATGAATGTCCCATTCTACTGTGTTTGACCAAGAAAAAGGGTTCCTCAGTCATTTTTTGAATGAATAGCTTTGGCTAACAGGGATGGCTCTCCACCGTAGTAAAATGTATCATCCCACAAACTGATGGTCAATCAGAAGTGCTTAATCATTGCTTGGAAATGGACCTCTGTTGTTGTCATGTGACGAACCCTACCTTTGGAGCAAATGGTTGTTGTGGACTCCTTTCCATGCTTTGTACAGTCATGACCCACCTCCCTTACTGCATTTTGCTTCACAGTCCTCTTTGGTAGCTTTAGTTGAGCAACAGGTGCAAGAACACGATTTCATTCTAGAGGAACTGAAATTTCACATATCCCGAGCTCAAGCAACGATGAAAGATGTGGCAGACAACAAGTCTCATGACCTTGTTTTTAATGTAAGTGATATGGTTTACTTGAAGCATTATCCATATTGTTTGCGATCCTTGGCTAGCAAAGTGAATGAAAAGATGTCACCAAGATATTTTGGTTCCTTCAAGGTGCTCCAATGCAGTGGTCCTATCGCCTACAAACTACAGCTCCCTTCATATGCAAAGATCCACCTGGTTTTTTTATCTCCCAGATGAAACGGGTTTTATGAAGTGTTGCTTGTTGTCAATCACTTCCTCCCTTTCTCAATGAATATGTGGAATTTAGGTGAACCTGAACAAGTCCTGGGGGTTTGAAGTTCGCTAGCACTACAGAAATTCTGACTAAATGGAAAGACCTTCCCCACTTCAAGGCAACTTGCGAGAAAGCTGACATGATTAATGCTCACTTTCCTTCTTTCCACCTTGAGAAAATGGTGTGTCTTGTGGCAGTAGGTGATGATAGACCCCCAATCACAAAGACTTACTAAAGAAAGCAGAGGAAGTAGTCAATATGTGACAGCAAGTGAGCACCTTGAGAACAAGGTGCATCTTGCAGCAGGGGGTAATGACAGACCCCCAATCATAAAGATTTACTCAAGAAGGCAGGGGAGGGGAAGTAGACAACAAGTGGCAGCAGTGAGCACTTGTCGTGCACCTGCATAGGATGTGAGCATAACACTGTGTCACACTGAAAAATTTGTATCCTGATGTGTGTGTTAGATGGTATGTCAGAGATTAATTGTACTTAAAAAGGAAAAAATAATGTAAGAAAGGCATCTAAACAATAAAGTGGTGTGTTTTCAGAGGGGAAATTAGCCTTATCTAATTGGCTAGGCATTTTTTTTTTCCCTAGCTGTCCAGCTTTCCTAGTCCTTCCTTAATAGAAACCACACTTCCCTTTCTGAAAAAGTCTGTTTAAACATTCTTCCATTCTTGAATTTGTGATTCAATCTGCAGGCTTAGCTATGATAGAGTTGTAAATTTTTCCAAATCACACTTGTGTGATTTTAGCACTTCATTTCGTAATTGTATATCTACACATTACCCTGCACTTAACCCTATAATCTAAGTATTAGTAAAGAAAGAAGTTCTAAAGCTACAGCAAGCGCTTAGCGCTTATGGTGCTTCCTAAGTCACCATAAAAAGGAATTAACCAGACACATGGAGAATTCCCTAGCACAATGCTGGACAATGATACATTTCTTTCAAGGAAGATTTAAATGCCAAAAGATCAATTAAATCAGTTCAAGTACAACCTAAACAAAAGAAGCATATATTGAGCTCAAAGTCGACAATTGATCCAACCAAAAGCAAAGAAGTAAAAGTTCCTATATTTGAGTGACACTAAGACATGTTTGAGATAGAAACTCAAAAAAAAAAAAATAAATAAATAGATAAAACTCTATATGGTCTATTTTGTTTGCACCCGAAACTAGGGTTCTTGATAGTCATTGTATTCTCAGGACAAATCACCACTGAAACCCAACATATGTTATTCTATTTTTTTTTTTTTTATTATGTTTGTATATGACTCACACGTGGATAAACATACTATTCCAAGGTGTTGCATGCGTTGCAGCTAAATGCTGATCAAGTCGTAGACATAATTATCAGAAAGTCAAGTTTTAAACCGCCACATTAACATTCTGAGATGAACTTAATGCACAAATAAAGTTTCATGTCTGTGGACTATACAAATTTCATCATGGCAGTTCAGATTTTGAGGAACGAAAATTAGTGTGAATACATCAAGCTTAAGTATTGGGTTCCATCATTATATTCAATAGTTTCATTGCAATCCAATCACGAGTTTTGTAATATTTATTTTTCTAAGTGGAAGTCATACAAGGATGTAATTTCTGAATTACATCAGTACATACACATCTTACTACAGCAACCAAAGGAAGTTAAAGAAACCGATTAATCTAATTACCTGCAAACAACATTTGCCACTGTCTACTTAAAAAAATAATAATAATAAAATAGAAGAAACATAATAGGAAGATTGAACTGACGCACAGCCAAGAGTTTCTGCACAAGGAGAGTGATTGCATCCAAATGATCCCAAAGTAAACATTCAATCTCACAGTTCTCAAAGCCTGGTCCAGAACTACTAGTTGACTTCATTTTCTTCGCACCACTAGCAGTAAATGCCAAAGGAAAAGGTCGGTCAGTTGTATCTCGATCAGATGATTTCATTCGAATGCTTGAAATCCCAGCAGTAGATGACTGCTTCATCAACGCCTCAGTGAGAACTAAAATACAATCAGTAACAGACACCGAAAGTCGGGTCGGCAATTCAAAGCCATCCTGCAATGTACTACTACACTTACACACTTCAGAATCAAATATGTTAATCCAAGTCCATATGCCATCTGAGCAAAGCATATAATTGCACAAGAATAGAGAGGTGTGATTAATTATCAGTCAAATTTCTGTACGTTCCAAAAACATAATGCAATTTAACAAACCAACAATCATAAAATTAGAAGCAGAGGTCCATTTGGTAAAGCCCACCAAATGAAAATATTGATTATTTTATAGGATATTCAAAAGGGAATAACAAAATATTCCCAATTTTTTTTTCTTCTAAAATAAGTTGATATAAGTTGCAATGCTGCACACTTCAAACCATGCTTTTCAATTTACTCCTACCAAGAACGTAGAAACACAATATGTTCCACCTGTAGCAACACCTTCTGCAATTTACTCCCTCAGAAAGTTCCAGCTTCATGAAAGAAAAATATGTTTTTTGTTGGGCATCAAGTATCAACTTGTTGAGGACCTCAAACCCTTCAGGCTCCTCAAGGTCACATTGTGAGACAATGCCTTAATTTCTGCACCAAAATTTTTTTTTTTTTTCCAAAAAAGTAAGTTTTTGGTGTATTATTAACCAATTACTTTAGTTTTTGAGAATTTAATCTCTTTCATTTGAGACAAATTAAGTTTCTTACTCTTAACAAGATCATGAACATTATTGAAAAGGCTCCCCAATAGCAATATATCTTTAAGTTCATTAACAATTATTAAAAATACTAACCGAATAAATTAAACACTTCTAAAATAGTATGCTATGAGCAACATGTATTTACCAACATAGGCTGAGAAGCTGCAAGAACTAATACTTTATATTTGCCCATTTGTAATTTGTTTATGCTTTTAATGTTTAAAAATTGAAATTTGGAAAGATTAATATATGTTTTATACTAATTTAAATTATAGGTTTTATGATAAGGGGTTATCAACTCGATCAATCTTACCAACCCAAACCCTATTGGTTTGACTTCACATGGGTTTGGGTTGGGTTGGGTTAGAGCAACTCAATCAAGTCAAGTTGGCTTAAGATTTTACAAAAAAAAATAATCAACTTTAATATATGTATGGAGAACTATAGTATTGCAACTTATGAAAAGTACCACATTTTGGGTAGCACTATCCCAAAAAAGCAAAGAGAGGTGTTTGTATTAAAACAAACAAGCAATGTGCATCAATCATTATCAGAGAAAGTATGTTAACGCATAAAATGGCCAATCTTCAACATTAAAGAAGTCAGTACAAATAAGAAACTAAAACATGAAGGAAAACAAAATCAACAATAACCCTACACGTGTAACCTGAAAGTAACACGATTTTTACTTTGCTTAAATATAAAGAGAACATACCTTCCGTTACACATGACAGAAGAAAGATGTGTAATTAAAGGGCAAAGAATCTTCAATAACATGCTGTGTCTCTCTTGTATCCCTATAGTTTACACAGTAATCAATATTGTGGCCTTCACTTCAGAAACATATTTAGACAACTCAATTATTAACTGATTGCAATGTCCAATCATGCTGAATATACAAGACTAAGAAGTGCAATAAACAATTACTGAGAATTCTGCATGGTAAGACATAAAAATCTGAAAGGTTAAGCATGCCCTACATCTTGTAAGAAATGCAACTCGAATAACAGTATTCACCGGCCTACCAGATTAAGTAAGCATAATGCAATTCAAAAGTTTGATACAAATTTTAAGTTTCCCAGCATTGTCAAAAGGCAAGTTAACAACCAAGACGCCATATTAGAATTTTCCTCCCAATGTAACTCAGCTACACCACTATTGCAAAGAAAAAAGCCTGCAATTAGAACACGATTGCTCAACAAAAAGAACAACAGAATAACGGATCCCCTCTGGAGCAAACCCTGGTCATGTACATTGGTGTTATGTCTGCTTGGACTTTATATAACATAGAAGGCAAAACCATTGCAAACACTACTTTGCACAATTTACATGCAGAAAGAACCAAATAGGATGGAAATTAATTTCTTTTTTTCTTTGGCATTTTCTAGGAGGACATAAATGTTTGGGATCTCAATTGGATTGCAAAATAACAAGATGGTATATTCATTTCATAGTAAATAAGAGAAAGTTGTAAGCTAATTACAATGTAATGCATGTGAAAGGAATGGAATCTTTACTACTTAAGAACATTTGCCAAATTTAAAATTATAGTCTGCTAAATTTGCAGTATTTGAATGGCTATTTAGTTGTACTCTAGGCAATTTAGTACACCAATATCTGATGAAAGATGATTATAACACAAGTTCATCTGCATTTGGCTTGCAAAGTATAAGCTTAGCAGGCAACACATTAGAAACAATCATGTATCACATACTTCATCAAACTTTTTCAGATTTTCAAGAGGAAAATGATTATCTAACTAAGAAGATTTTTTTTTTAAAAAAAAACAACTATTATGTGCAACTACACCTTCACATCCCTTGGATTTATGTGTTTTATACATCACAATATGTGAAAATATGGTTCAATGATCATTATGGTGTGCAGGAGGGTTGGGAGAAGGGATCATGACCTCAACGGTTAGTGGGTTCAACTCCCAACCCTCCGTTGTCAAGCTACTTCAAAATCCTTGTAGTGGTAGGGCCCTGGGCCTCCTAGGGCCTAGCATTGCAGATGGGGTTCCCTGTGGACTGGTCGGATATTAGAGTGAAGGACATCATGGTCTAAAAAAAAAAAAAAAACAAAAAAAAAAAAGATGAAGGTCTACTTGCTTTTTTTTTTTTTGGGTTAGATAAGCATTTCCCTTTACATGATTATCAGTTGCAATTTCCTAATTCTATCAATTTTTCTTCACGAATACAAGAATGTGGTTCAAGCCTACTACTGAAACATATTGAGAAAGCTAAATGCAGCAAGGCAATCCACTTGCATTATTCGCAGGTACATGTCAAATCTTGCTTCTTCTGTACACATTGTTTGAGCAAAGAAGACCTTCTGGCACCTTGAACAGTGAAAACATAAAGATATCATGCAATAAAAACTTACTCCCTATCCTAGCAACTTTACCTACAAATCCTATACAAAATGATCTGTTCATAGTATTATCCATGAAAAATAAATTCAACATATAATAGTTAACAGCATAAACAGAACACTTTTCATCTGTTTTACTTTTATTCTAATTTCGCTTATGGCTCATTTTCATCCTTTTTCCCCTTAAAAAAGACCAATGATACTATTGAAAAAATCGATATTAAATGCAATGAGAAGAAAAATATGTACTTGGAAACAGTTATTAAGCAATTAGCCATAACATAAAAGATACAAACAATGACTAGAAACACAAGCAATAAAGATTTATCACATTACCAGTGTATGATTCATTCTTGGAAGTCTTTTCATCTACAAGCTCACATACAAGGGTGCACCATCCAAGAGAAATATAGCCGTCACCTTTCCTCATAATGATTTCTGCTAGATTAGTAGCTAGGGCTTCAAAAAGAAGCTCATCTCGAAAGAGCCAATTCAGTAGTATTAGAACTTGTTTATGGTTTTTCGAATCTTTAAATCTCAATGACTGCAAGAAAAGTCGAGAAATCGACAAAAAATAAATACAAAAGAAACTGATTTGACAGCCTAAACATAAACTTTTTTTCAGATGAGAAAGAATTTGAGCAGGAAAACACTGCCCCAGTCAAATTATAGATCACAGCTAGAAAAGTAGAAATGCAAACAAAAAACACAATCAGTAATCTACAGCACTTGCACAAGTTCTGAGCGTGATTAACAAAAATCCTTCAAACTTTCAGTAATCATTCATAAAAATAAATAAATAAATTGCAGTTTCTAAGGATAGTTTAAGCTTGAAAATGATTTCTTAAAGTATTTTTTGAATATTAATGTTAACTAGGAAAAATACTTTAGAAACATTTTCAAAAATACTGTATGAATACAACAAAAAACATTCTGGAACAAAGTCTATATACTAACTAAAGGAAAATTCTAAAGTAACTCGTTGAGTACACAATAGAAACATTTCCAACAATCCACCATTGGATTATCTTGAATTATGTACTGAGAATAGGTATGAGGATTACACAACCCAAAGGTGTATAAAGGTAATGTTTCTATATTTCTTTGCTATTAGTGTCAAGTTAGCACTACTCATAACTAAAACGGACCAGTATATAATATGAACGGCCACTCAGAGTGTGTTACTCGGGTCAACCAACTGAAACCAAAAAAATCATGAACTATGACACCCGGTTTTGTAACTGTCTTACACTTTCAACCATGGGAACAAGAATCTGATCGAACAGCACCTCTTTCTCGACCGCCTGTTTCACATACCTCCAGAGGAAACGTAAAGGTTCCTCCAATGAACCTATCGCAGTTCAATCATACCAAATTAGAAATAATCGGAACCAAAAATGCATATACGCACGTAAACATTCGCAAAACATAATTGGAATCACAGAGATAAAGATGCAAACCACGCGCTGTCCTCCGCGAATCGGAACTGAGACTCGAAATGGCATCTTCGAGTTTTCTTGGACGAGAAGTGAGGAGCGTGTTCATAACTCGACCGATAGTGGACGAATGAATCGAATTAGAATCTGAACTCCATATTTGCTCATCCTCCATTGATCAAACCAAAGAAGTTCGAATTCTAAGACTTAGGATTGATCGGAGAAACTGGATTTGCCTGCTGTGGATCGAGACGCAGATAATAGAAAAGCAATGCTATATAATGAAAGGTTGAAATGGTTAGGGTTTCAAATTCGACCGTTACGAGGTAACAAGGAAATAGCGGGAAAAAGGGCTTCGTGAACTCTCTCATAACACTGGAAAGTTCTTGCGCACAGCTACCGCCAGTGCCCCGATAAGACCAGAACCCCACTTGATGGGTTCAGGTGTTCCGCGGCATTTTTTTTTCTTTCTTTTTCTTATTGTTTCGTGGGAAGAGTGAAACTGCTATTTGCGATCAACTGCTAGGTGTGGCATCTCTAGAGTTCGAGTCCCTTTGGAGTCTGTCGTTGGTAAGGTGGAAAAAAAACAAAAAAAAAAAACTCTATTTAAATCCAATATTTTTTCCCAATATACCCTATTTTAAATATTAAATATCATTATATATATAATAATTATTATTATTAAATTAAGACATATTTTAAAATATATATTGTTATTTATTTAATAATACGAATAAATAATATACTATATATTGTATCATTTAATATTCAAAATAAAATTTATATTACATTTTTTAAGCACTAAAAATTATAAACAGTGTCAAAAAAAATTCATACTACTACTAATAATTAATTTTGATCATAAATGAAACTATTCTTTTGACATATAATACATGTGCTAAGTTAATTTGCTACAAATATATAATCTCCATGGAAAAGATTAATACACATTCACCGAGCTCCCTATTGTCTCATGCACCATCTTCTTTAATATTTATAAGTTGACTATTTGACAGACCAGTAGTACTATTCCGTTCACATACATCACCCTCCACAGTAGTAGCAGACACTTTTGTAGAATCGTCCTTTGGTCTTAATTCAGTGAGAGCAACGTCGAGATTGCACGCTTCAATGGCATCCTCTATCGTTAAGAACACCGAGTTCATCCCAATAGCATCAACGAACTTAGATAACATCAACTTCTCGATCACCTCTAATCTGGGATTCGTCATAATAATCTGCAAAAGATAGTTATGACAGATGTGTAGTGTAAGTTCTACATGAGTTTCTTGTTTTGAATCTGAATCATAAACGTTGAGAGCAAGTTGTTTGCACCTTTAAACCCTTTTTCTCCAATATTCTTTGCAGTTCAAATAGCATTTCAATGCCGTTCATGTCAATCGATGTAACTCCTGTTACACAAAAATAATTACTGCTACCCATCAACTACGTAATAAATATATTTATAGATAGATAGATAGATTTTTGCATTGCTCACCTCCCATTTCCAATATAATGTAACTGAAATCACATTTTTTACTATTCTCGTCTTCAATCCATCTCAATATCCTGCATTTGGTTCATCAAACAAAATAAAAATGCAATTCAAAAAGGAAAAAAAATTATAAAGTTTTTTTTTTCAAGATCTTTTAATTTTAATCAAACGTATTAAGATTTTAATTTTGTATTGTTTATACTCATAATTACTTACCTTTGTCTTACATAAGAACTATTAGCAAAATAGACAGGAGATCCTAATTGCAAAATCAGAACTCCAGAAACTCTAGTTGCCGAAGGATAGTGTTGCATGTCACGATATACTTTGGAGTTGGGTATTTTCCCAAGATTGCAAAGAGCTGGCCTAGCAATGTATAGAAGTGCTCTCAAAATTGAGAGTCCTACCTGCAATAAAATGATAAATGATTACTACATTTATATATATAATTCACGAAAATTGTCAATTTAAGTATTTAACAACAGATTTTACAATTCCACATGCAGAAATTCTTCTAAAAGAATAAAATAAAATAGATTTACTTGCCGAGAGTGCAAGTCCGGTATCCATGTTGATGAAAACAACACCCAGTAGGGCTGCCATGGAAATACAAAAGTCGAATTTGTCTATTTTGAACTGGTGATAAATCTCTTCGTATTCGATCAGCCCAAGCATAGCGGCCATAATGAGCGCAGAGAGAGCCACAAGAGGCGTGTGACTGAAAAGAGGAGCCAGTAACAAGAGCGTCAACATCATACATATTGACATCACAATATTGGACATGGCGGTCCTACATCCAGCCGTGTTGTTGACGGCAGATTTGGAAAATGGCCCTGCACATCAAACAATGCCCACGGAATGTTAGCACATGATGGGAGTGCTAATGGATTCCATAGTTTCAAATTTTCACTATTATTTAACAAAATAATAAATACTTTCAAATGTGTAATAATTATTCATTTAATAGTTATATAAAAATATCAACTGCATCAGCTATTTTACCATTTTTATAAGAGAGGAATGATAAATTAAATTGATTATTATAGTTTTAACTAATATCAATGTTATTTGCAGCTTAACCCTTTTAGGCCTAGGTATGAGATTTTACTAAATATGGCCTCCATACTAATGAAAATAGAGTTTTAACTTATATCTATGTAATGATATGATATGCGACTATTTTTCAATTAACACGCTGCCCAATAAATCTCTACCTTGAACCAGATTGTAACTTTTATATAAATTATACCATGTAATTTATATGAAATTAATCGTTACCAAGTTTGGATCTTTATTAGTACCAATGTTATTTTTAACTTAATTACTTTTAGGCCTAAATGTAAAATTTTATTTCAAACAATTTTAATACTAACGGCATCTTCAGTGACAGTTTGGTGGTGCTGAGCGCTCGGTACAGATTGAGCGCTTGATGCCCCTCTTTTCTTTTAACAGGGTCTACAACGCATTTAATGCACTGAAGACTCTTTTTTTTATTTTTTCTATTTTATTTTTTTTAAATTGAGCTGGCAAGCTTATTGTCCCCAACGCTCGTTTAAGCATTGGGATACCCTAATAAGAGGAAATTTCTACTTATATTTTACATAATTAAAATGCTGGGACTATTATTGTATAGTTGCGTGCTAAGATAAAGATAAAGTAGTAATATATATATATATATATATATACTCATTTTTCAAGGATAATGCATGGTGACATTTACTGAACTAGTTATAAGTATTCAAAAAAGCTTGCATTACCGAGCCAAAAGTGAAAACTTGAAATAGAATGCATATTTATCCTCAAAAATTAATACCTGTTGTCAAATAGCAGGAAGTGAAAGAGCCAACGATGTTCATCATTCCAATAGCAACCATTTCTTTATTCCCATCTGTTTGATAATTTCTTTTCATGGCAAAGCTCCTTCCTACTGCAATCCCTTCCTGCACTCAGTAGTTTCAAGATTGATTTTCATGTTTGTTAAAATCAACATGAAAGATGACAATTGTTACTAATAGTTTAATATAACTTCAATGCAATTAACAATAATAATAATAATAATAATAATAATAATAATAATAACATAGTATTAGAACATGGTTTGTTACACTATTATTTTACAGTTATAACTTAAAAAAATATGAAAAAAAAAAGTAAAAACTTACTGCTAAACTAATAATGCCTGAAACTAGGCCAGCCTGGATGGTGGCTGAAAAATACTTGGAATCAAACTTTAAAGATTGGATGGAAATAGGATTTAGACCTTTGCTCAAGTGACCCACCTGCAAGTTAATATATATTAGAAATATTCACATATGATAAAATAATTTGCTAAAAAGAATTGTGGAGGAATTCTTATAAAAATAACACACTCACTTAACTCAAAAACTATAGCTATGATATAAGGGCTTGAACTATGTCTATCAATTATAAGTAAATAAACAATTAACACACGTAGACTTAATTTATAATAAAGACAAGTAAATGTAGTTATAATAAAGTTCGACCACGAGACTTCTTAGTTTTTGGGCAAATGGTTTATAACATTATGTTAAAAGTTATTTGACGTCAAAGTTATAACAATCAGATAAGAGTCCAAGTATGTATATATAAATCATGAGTAGATAAATTATTAGTAAGATGCAATTAACACAAAGACCAGAAAATAAAATGAATACAAATACTTAACTGTTTGCAGTCCATGTTTTTCTCCATTTGTTAAATAAGCATAGACACATCCCACCACCACTACTAACATTGGACTTATTGCGGTTACCCAAAACAGATGAGGTTTCTTCTTTTTCTGCATGAAACGTATTATACTCACAATTTAATATAGAAACCACAAATGCCAAAATTGAAAGGGTTATAAAGAGTTTGCAGAAGTGTCATCTAACAATTTTGACGTACATGGTGTTCGAGTTAAGATTTAGAACATAATATTTTGGCGGCAAATAGAGATTTCTTTTTATTCCAAAAACTTTACAACTTTGCATCAAGTTGTAACAAGGAGCTGAAGACAACTTCCAATAAATCAATTACTTCTAATATCTCTGACTCACACGTTATATAAAGTAAAATAGATCGATCACAACCAGAGCATGGTATTACTTCTACATTAGGGCCGGCCTCGAGGGACCCAAAGAGAAACGACCTTGAACCTTTATTTTTGGGGTCCTCATATATATATATATATATATATATTAAAAATAATAAAAAATTATTAAAAGAAATCTTATTTTTTCCTTCAACTCTTTCTTTGGAGCCCTCAGTTATCATTTTATCCTAGGCCCTTAAAAAATTAGGACCGGCCCCGATTCTATCCAAAGTTTATTAATAATGTGTTGAACTTGTTTTATATCACATTATATAAAGTGGGAGATATTAAAAGTATTTTAAATTATGTCAAAATTATCTCTACTCTCAAAAATAGAGTCTATAACTTATAAAAAAAAAACTCTTTTTCATATTCTGAAGTTTGAAATAAGATCATAACTATTTTTGGGTTGGTATGCTAAGATATCCCTTTCTCTAGATTAAAAAACAAAACAAAAGGTCTTGAGTTTGGTAGTTATTTAAGAATTGACTCATGATTACAGTAAAATTGTGAAGTTATTATATTGCTGAATTTTTAATTTGCTGCCAAAGTATTATATTCTTAATCTCAACTCCAACACTGCAAATGTAGAATCATT
>JAJIYU010002542.1:0-30142 GCA_030144865.1 Tinospora cordifolia
CCAAGAAGGAGGCAAAGAGAGAAAGCAAGATGAATTTTCAACTCTTGTCTTTGGGATGAATGAAATGGGTGGAGTAGGGGGGTTTATATAGGGCCCTCTTCCAAATAGTATATCTATCTTTCCAATGTGGGATTATTCCTTCCTACACGTGCCCACTTTAACATCTCAACAAATGAGATATTTCATTCATGAATGCCTTTTCTTTACACATTACTTTTCTATGTATATTACCATCATAGTAAACGAAATATTATTTTCATGAGTGCATCTAATTAATACTTTATACGCATACTTTTTTTTTATATTAATATTATACTAAAAATATTATTTTCTTGTTAAAATAGAGAAGCTTATATTTACCCAACAATTCTATATGTCTAATATTAATCAATGTATATTCCTTTATACTTCCATACTAACTAATTAATTGCATACCAATGACATATATATATATATATATATATATATGTGTGTGTGTGTGTGTGTGTGTGTGTATGTGTTTATATTTAAATATATACGTATATGTGTTTTAAACTCAAATTTCAATTATTACGTCACTAAAATTTTCGGTATTACAATTATTACGTCACTAAAATTTCAGGTATTACACACCCTGACCCCCGTATTTTTCACTATGAGTGTTTGGACTTAACCATTGTTGAAACGGTTGTTGAAACAGTGGACTTAACCACAAGGCGGCCAAGTCTGATTTTATTTTACAAGTGACACACACTTGAACTTCTATTCCCAATATCGCATGCCTTAATATAAAAACTAGACAAAAACACATAATAAGAGATAAAAGGAAATTCTAATCTTTATTAATTCATAAAGAGAAAAGGACATAACTTTTAATTAAAACAATTACCGCATAATTCATAACATAATTGGGCAAACTTACTCTACATAGAAATTTCTAAATAAATTCAAAAGAGATGCCCCAAGTCCTTGCATATTTAATTTCCTAAAAAATGTTAAAGGAAGGGTGAGCACTAAGCTCAGTGGATCTTAAACAACCATTTTCATATTCAAATCACTAACACATCTATAATTCAAACACTTTAAAAAATTAGGCATTTCAACCATCAAGATTGTGTAAAGTTGTAACTTAAACCAAAAAAGTTTTTCAATCCTTGTTGTTCTCAACTAAGTGACTTCTTAGAGTTAAATATGACATTTCTTAGTCTATTTCATTGGATTTTGTCCCAAGATGAAAATAAATTTCAGAATATAAATAAACCTCATAAACTAATCATATGACATTTCTTAGTCTATTTCATTGGACTTTGGGCTTGGGGATTCTAACCCACCAACCAATCACTTCGGTATTATAAACTTCATGAACTAATCATAAGAAGAGACACCCATGTGTTTACTATGATGGTACGTGGTTTGTATCACCATCTTCTCATCTTAAATCCCATATTCATGAAATATAAATGAAATTTTAGAATATAAGAACAAGCTGAAAATAAATTTCAGAATTTAATAAACTGCAAAACAATTCACTCACTATTCAAAATCATGCACCAAACTTTAGAATAATTCCAAACCATGATACTAACATGAAATGAGTATTATAAACACATGATCTTGAATATTCATCAAAATTGAAAAATAAATACTGAAAATAGAAGTGAAAACATACAACATGATTTTCAGAAAATAAACAAAAAACATTACACAAGAATGAACATGCTAATGGCTAAAACATGAAAAAGAGTGTTTAAGAAAGCAACTTCCCCCTTAGATGAGATGTCTTCCCCAAATTCCAGCGGAGGTTCCCTTTACTTTGGCAATTTCGAATCTTTGCAAAACAACTCTCTACTAATCCCTAACGCTGGAACTAAAAGTCTCTCACCTTTGCACAAAAGAAAGCGAAAAGAAAAGAAGAAGAAGAAGAAGTTTGAGAGCATTATTGTGAGGAATCTCTCTTCTTCTTGGAATGAGGGATAGTGTGCAACTTAGGGGGGCATTTATAGTTGCTCATGAGCATATGGGACGTCCTTGGGCAGTGCTTGGGTAGCTCTCAATGTTTGAGCAAGTTTCCAAACACTAAAAGAGACACATGGTAAGTGTGCAGAAGGATTACTAAACTTGCCAATTCTCTTATGAGCCATGATCTGATTCTCTATTAAATTTCTTAATTAATATCTAAGAATATTTTCATACTTAGAATAATGTTCATATCAGTTGGGAAGTGATCTAGTGGGCATAGGAAGTTTCTAGTCTAGTTTGCCAAGTGCATGTGAGCAAGAATCTTTCCTTTGTCCATTTCCTTTGTTTGGGCATCACTCTTAGCGTAAAATGGATATCTTTCTTCTTTGAACATTGAGCATGGGAAATATGCTATCAATCTTGAGGGGATGTCATAACATAGTCTAATATTCATATCTATGCTTAAGGAAACTCTCCAACTTGGTTTAAACTCAAGGGTGGCATCCCATATGTGAGAATTACTCAATTTAGGCGCCAAAATGGGAGAGTAAAGTTTTCATTTTTGATTCTCTCTTGTGAGTGTGGGACGGCTAGGGTTTTATGAGCATCAATTTAGATTTCAAACCTTCCTAATTAGGTTAATTCACATGTGTGCACACACACATGTCCATGGGTTGACCGTTTTTGCTTAGGTGAGGCATGGTGCACATGATCACTGGCTTGGTGTATGGAATCAATCTTCACGGATTTCCAAATCCTAGGTGGGACGTCCCAAATGTGTGGTGTACTGAACCACTTGTGTGGTACATTGGATCATGATTAATGGAATCAAATAAGGGAAGACGTCCCATGGTGGTTGAGTAGGGTGGGGTGCACCCGATCATGGTGTACCACCCATGTGATTCGCACATGCTTTGGGTGGCCATGCTTTCATGGGTTCACCTGAATTTTAAAAAATTATTATCTCCCTAACCACTAGGAATTTCAGTGTATAACCTATAGTTTTGGAACCACATGATCAAGACAGAAATTTTAAGACATAGTTTGGCCCGAGGCATTTTTCTTTATAAACCTTCTGTATTTAGAGCCCACTGAAGGTACTCACTCGAATCTTGGCTAATTGTTCCATTTTTTGGATATGTGGTATGTCTTGTTAGTTTATGCCATCTCATGGAATTGTGGGTCATTTCGATTCCTCGAAGTACCCAAAATGCCACTTCTTTCCTAATTTAAAACCCTTGAAGGGTGTTTGGCAAATGAGAGCCCTAATCCTAACCAATTGAGCTAATTTTCGGATATGTCATTCAATTGGTCAGTTCAAGTCACTTTGCTTCATTTTAGGTGATTTTGGATTCCTAAATGAGAGTGTTATACCTTGCCAAATTTAGCCCTGAAACGAGCTTATTTTCATTTTGCACCCAAATTTCACTGAATAGATCTTGAATTTTGTTTCATTTTGTACGGAGTTTTCAGGGTATTACACATGTGGGGTCCTTTTCTTCTTCTCTTGGACATCCTCAGGAGCAACGAATCAGAATTTAAAATCTTTATCTGTTGGTTGGAATTTGATTTGTAAGCGAGGGAAACATTCTTTCTTGGTTCATTCTTGGGTGTCAAGTATTTCTTTTCTTGTAGCGTAGAATCTTCCTTAGTTTCTTCACTTTTGTGCATAATTTAGACTATGGCCCCACTAGGAATCTTTATTGCTTTTGTTTCCCTTGTTTTATTAGACGTTTTGGCATGTTCTTCACTTAGAAATTTTCTATTTCACTCATGTGAACACAAGAGGACAACGAGGGTTTATTTTGGTGAGGATATGATGGTCATTCTTCATGGTGGTGCCAAGATTAGAGTATCTTAGGTTTTAGGAAACTTTTACATTCTTCTTTCTTGCTAGTTTGAATGTCCTAAGGGGGTGTACACTATCATATTTGCTTGTGTACATGGGATCATCCTTTCCTGGTTTCTAAACAAGCATGGGACGACTCACATGTGTGCATCAAGTGTGTGAGGCTAGTTTGGGGAATTTCTACTTATGAGATGTTTTAATGCGCACGGGGCATGGGTATACATGGTCATAGTATGTTAATATCTTCTCTCATGTGACTTGTACATGCTATGAGATGTCTTGGATATTTTAACATATATTTTTGGGTTCACATGAAATTTGTAAAAATTCTAATATCATGTTTGGCTAGGATTTTAGGCCATTAGCACATTTTTTTATGGTTCAGATGAAATCAATAAAAATTCATAACTTATGATTAGCTAGGTGTAACACCCCAACCCCCTAGAGAAAGGTTTAAGCTCAACCACAAGACAGGTTGGGTCTTATGTTATATTTATAATTACACGACTTACATCTCAATTCCTTTATTGAAATACTCATAAATACACTTCCATTGAGTTTAATTTTCCACAAAATAATACAAGTGGATAAAAGAAAACTTCAAACTCTTTATTTATTCAAAAAAATAAAGAAATACATTATTGAATTCATATAATCAAAAGAAAGAGTACATAACTCAAAATTTTAAAACAAAAATTCAGCAGAAGTCTTTATTCAAAATTTGGGCAATATGCCCATACATAGAAACTTTCTAAAAATAAACTTTCTAATTCCTTAGCAAGCTTGATTATGCATTTCAAATTCCTAAAAAAAATAAAAGGAATGGGTGAGCACATAGCCCAGTGGATCATTTAATAAACAACTAAGTTACTATTTCAAATCAATAGTACATCCAAATTCAATTACTTTCATGCATTAAGTGATTCAAACAACTTTTTGGTTGTAGTTGATGTTAAGACTGAAAGGGTTCTACTCCCTTGATGTTCTTAATTTAGATACTCCTCTTTCGGGTGGAAAGACATTTCTTTGTCACTTTTCATTGGATGCCACATACCAAATATCCCTTAGTTGCGCCCCACAACCCCACACACTCCAAGCATGTGTTAAGATCACCCATAGCACCCATATGGGTCACTATGATAGTACGTGGTTCTTATCTTCAATTTCTTATATATAAGAATCACATAATGATAAAAGAAATTCAAAATGTAAATTTCAAAATTTTAAACAACAAAGAAAGCATAAAAACATTACATAGCATGCTTGAAACATTGATTAAATCATAACCATGGATTCTAAGCATGACATGCTCTCATGAGTGATTAAAACATAAAAACATGCTGAACTAAAATTAAAATATGATTAAACATGCTGAAACTAAAATAAAATGTGTTGAAAACTAGAATTCAAACAAGAATGAACATGCTAGAAATTTGAAAGAGCAAAGTAGAAGTTCAAGAAATTCCTTCCACCTTAATCCGAATTTCTTTGTAGAATCCGGAAGAGGTTCCCCTTATCCACCACTGTCAGAACTTCAGGAACTTCTAATCACCAACAAAACTACTTCAACAACTCTCTAAAATAATGAAATAAGAATTTTTCATATAAAAAAGAAGAAAATAGTGAGAAGTGGTGCCAAGAAGAGGGCAACAACGAACAAAGAGGGAAGTGTCAACTTTTTTCTTTGGGATGAGATGAATGTGAGCAAGAGGGGGTATTTATAGGTGTTCATGAACAAAAGGGGGCATCTAGGGCAGCTCACCACATTTGGGCATGTTTCCAAACTCATAAAGGGATGGTTTGTATAAAGAGGGCAAGTGTGCTCATGGTTGGCAAGTGGGACGATTATGGCTTTCTAATTTAAAAGATATGAGTACAATCTTGTTTCCTAACTATGTGTGAACACAAAAGAGGTTTAAATAATATTTTAATTCAAATGGGACGTCCCATATGTGCTCATGACAACTTTCCTTTTTGGTTTCCTTGCTTGCTCATCACACAAACACACAAGGAATACTTTCACATTATCTTATTTCTTGGACATCAAGCATGGGTGTACAATATCAGATTTGAGAGAACACCATATAATAGTCAAAGATGTTCATCTTGGTTCCAAGAAGCTATCTAAATAGGGTTGCTCACATGTCTGCACACACACATGTACATGGTTGGATTGATTTTGACTTAAGTGGGTGTGGGTGTACACAATCATGTGGGGGTATATATAGAATCATGTCTCATGGTATCTAAACCATATAAAACGTATACTAATGTGGGTGTATTGAATCATTTGCATGTAACATGGGATCATTTTACAAGTATTCAAATAATGGACACATCCCATGGAGCTTTGGGTAGGGTAGGGTACACATGATCATGATGTTCCACTTGTATAACTTGTACATGTTAAGGGTGACTATGACTTCATGGGTTCAAAAAAGTCAAATAAAAATTAATATCTCCTTATTTACATGAAATTATGATTCACATCCAATAGTTTTGGAATCACACAAACCTAATGCACATTTTAAGTTATGGTTTGGCCCTAGGTGATTTTCCTTTAAAAACTTTCCTTATTTAAGACCCACTGAGGTCACTAGGCAAATAAAAAAATTCAAATCTTGGCCAATTGTTCTGATTTTTTACTATGTCATTTATTTTGTTAGTTCATATCATTCGATTTCATTTCAAGTCATTTCGATCCCTCGAAGTACCCTAAATGACAATTCTTTTTAATTTGGACCCCCTAAAGGGCGTTTGGCAAATGAAAACCTTAACCTTGATTAATTGTTTTAATTCTTGGATATGTTGTCCTATTAGTTGGTTCATGTCACCTTACTTCATTTCAAGTTGTTTTAGATCCTTAAAGGGCACTAAATGAGAGTTTTGGAACCTGCCAAATTTAGCCCTAAAATGAGCCTGGTTTCATTTTGCACCCAAATTTTATTAAATAAATGATAAATTTTATTTAATTGAGTACAAAGAATTTAGGTTATTACAACCTACCCTCCTTAGAAAAATTTCATCCTTGAAATTTGTATATAACTAAGGATTTCTAGTGAATAGGTGTGGATACTTGGTCTTCATGTCGCTTTCAAGTTCCAAATAGCTTCTTCCACACATGATGTTTTCACAGTACTTTCGCTAATGGGATATCCTTCGTTCATAGACTCTGTACTTTATGGTCAAGTATTTAACTGGTGTTTCTTTCTTAGTAGCATCATCTTGAATTTTTTCTACTTCCTCCCAGTAGATGATGTGGCAGGGGTTAGGTTCGTACTTTCTCAACATGGATACATGGAATATGTTATGAGCTGAAGTCATTTGTTTTGGTAGGTCCAACTCATAAGCACATTCCCCGATTCTTCTAAGTATTTGAAAGGGTCCGACAAACCTTGGAGATAACTTCCATTTGAATCTCAACCTCTTGATGCCCTTTTAAGGACTAATTCTCAAAAATACCTTGTCCCCAACTTGGAACTCTAGTGGTCTTCTCCTCTTGTCAGCATAGCTCTTCTGATGACTCTGTGCTGCAATTAGCCTCCTCTATATTAACTTGACTTGGTTATTCATTTCTTCCACCAAATCTAGTCTAGTTAATACATGGTCCTCGAGTTCAGCCCAATAGGTAGGTGATCTGTAGGGTCTTCCTTAAAGAGCCTCGAATGGAGCCATCTTAATACTCGCTTGATAACTATTGTTATAGGCAAACTCTACCAAGTGTAATTACTTGCTCCAATTCCCCTTGAAGTCTAAAACCAAGATCTCAACATATCTTTTAAAATATGGATAACTCTCTCAGACTGACCATCCGTTTGAGGGTAAAATGCTGTACTCATGTTGAGCTTATTACCCATCTCCTTCTGTAAACTCTGTTAGAATTGTGAAGTGAAGCGAGAATCTCTGTTAGAAAAAATAGTCTTGGGCACACCATAAAGCATGACGATTTTTTTCACTAGATTTCTCCCAACTTACTGACTTGGTCTATGGATCTAATCGGCAAGAAGTAAGCCACTTTGGTGAGACGATCTACAATCACCCAAACAGTATCTTCTCCTTTCTGATTCCTAGGCAAACCACTAACAAAATTCATGACAATGTTATCCCGCTTCCATTCAGGGATAGGGAGTGGTTGTAATATTCTAGAGGGTTTTTGATGTTCTGCTTTCACTTGTTGACAGGTTAAGCACTTGGCAACATGCTTAGCCACATCCTTCTTCATTCCTTTCCACCAGTAAGTCTTTCTAAGGTTTTGATACATCTTATCTCCAATTAGATGCATTGTGTACTTGGTCTTGTGAGCCTCATATAGTATGATCTACTTACACTGTCCATTTTGAGGTACACAGATCCTCTCTTCGAGCCTTAGGATATTCTTAGCATCTAACCTAAAATTAGAATGCTTACCCTATTCAACTCCTTCTATCAGACCCACAAGCCATTTTTCTTGCCTCTATTCTTCCCTAATCTGATGTAGTAGATCTGGCTGGCAAGACAAGCTGTAAAAGTAGGCTTGTTTGTCATTCAAGGTTACCCCTAGCCTAAAGTCTTCAACCAATTGGTACATCTGGCCTTTTTCTTCTTCCTGGTGGTTGAACTTTCTACTTAAGGCATCAACCACCATATTGGCCTTTCCTGGATGGTATTTTAATTGAAAATCATAGTCCTTGAGGAACTCCATCTACTTACATTGCTTGAGGTTCAACTCTTTCTGGCTGTAGATGTACTTCAAGCTCTTATGATATGAAAACAGATTGAATTTTTTCACCATAAAGGTAGTGTCTCCAAATCTTCAGGGCAAATACGATGGTTGCTAATTCTAGGTCTTGAGTAGGGTAATTCTTCCTGTGGACCTTCACTTGTTGCGAGGCATAAGCGACCACTCGTCTTTCTTGCATAACATTACTCCAAGTCCACTCAGCGGGGCATCAGTATAGAGGGTATACGTAACGCCATGGGTTGGAGTGACTAGGATAGGGGCTGTCATCAATCTCTTCTTCAGTTTTTGGAATGATTGTTCAAACTTCTCATTCCAATTGAACTTAACTCCCTTCCTTGTCAGCTTGGTCATAGGTTCTACTGGTTTGAAAAAATCTTGAATGAACCTTTTGTAGTATCCAGCCAGGCTTAAGAAGCTCCTAATTTTTGTAACTATCTTAGGTTGTTTCCAATCCATAACCGCTTCCACCTTCTCCGAATCTATAGAGATGCCTTTTGCTGATACTATGTGGCCAAGGAACTTGACCTTCTTCATCCAGAATTCACACTTGCTGAACTTGGCATATAATTGATGCCTTTTGAGGGTCTCCAACACTTTCTGCAAGTGTTCTAAGTGTTCAACCTCTGACTTGGAGTAGATTAGAATGTCATCTATGAATACCACCACAAGTTGGTCAAGATACTATCTAAACACTCGGTTCATCAAGTCCATGAATGCTGCTGGGGCATTGGTCAAACCAAAGGGCATCACAGTGAACTCAAATTGTCCATATCTTGTCCTAAAGGCAGTTTTGTGTATATAAGACTCCTTGATTCTTAACTGGTGATATCCCGACCTAAGAGTAATCTTTTAGAAATGGGTGGCTCCTCTCAATTGATCAAATAGGTTATCAATCCTTGGCAAATGATACTTATTCGCTACTATAGCTTGGTTGAAATTTTGATAATCGACATAAAGTCTCATAGAACTATCTTTCTTCTTTACGAATAGTATTGGAGCTCTCCATTGTCACTTGTTCGGCCTGAAAAAACCTTTTTTTCGGAGCTCGTCGAGTTGAAACTTCAATTTGATTAGTTCTACTGGTGCCATTCTATAAGGAGGTATGGTGATAGGGTTGGTTTCATGGTGAAGTTCAATCTTGAACTCTAACTCACTAATAGGCAGTAGTCTGGGTAAGTCATTTGGGAACACATCCTCGTACTCATTAACCACTGCTAGGTTTTGGATTTTCTTTAGTTCAACAGGTTCTTCCTTAGAGAGTTCCTTGAACTCATTATTCTGCCTTAAGCAGTTCAACATGGTTATGGTTGGACTTCTTGGTAATCTCTGCATATCCCCATTGATTCTATAGGTTTCCCTTGAAGGTGGGGTTATGGTCACCCATCTTTTAGGACAATCTATCTAGGCTTGGTACTGGTCTAACCAATCCATTCCAAAGATTGCATCATAGCCATAAAAATGTAAGGTACATAGGTCAACTGTTAAGAGTATATCCCAAAAACTTTGGTCACAACTACACATTCTTTTTAAAGTCATAGTGGTCCCTATTGGTATGGACACATTCAAAGTTACAGGTAGTGTTTTTGTCACATGTTATAACCTATAAGCTAGTTCTTTAGAAATAAAAGATTTAGAGGCATCTGAGTCAAACAACAATTTCACAGCAACATTGAATAACAAAAATGTACTTTCTACCGTAGGGACTTGGTCTTCTTGTGCCTCAACAACAAACATTCTCGTCTGGTTTTACCCACGATGTTGGTTATGCCCCTAATTGGCATTCGGCTGTTGTTGCCTCCCCTGAAGACGATCGTGTTGACCTCCTCTTTGTTGTGGTCATTGCTAACGAGCTCGAGCCTGTGCATTAGGACAATTTCTAGCCAGATGACCCTTCTGCTTGCACACAAAACAAAACCCTTGCTTCCTTGCTTATTCCCTTGACTCGTTCTTGGCCTGCCCCTGTTTCAGTGGGGCCTTACCAGTTTTATTCTTTTGCTGTGACCTGTGATCTTTTTCATTCGTAGGCTTCTTATTCTTTCCTCTCAACCTTTGCTCCAGGTTGAGTTTTTTCTTTAGGATCAGAGCTTTTTCCAATACATCCCTATATGTCTTTAAGCCCAAGGTCATATCCACTTTGTGGATCTCGATCTTGAGACCCTGAGTAAACCTATTAGCCTTCATCTTCTCCTCCCAGATAAGTTCATGAGAGAACTTTGCTAGCTTAGTAAATTTCCTCTTGTACTCAATTAAGGTGAGATCTCTCTGATTGAGTCTTACAATGTCTTCCTGTATCTTTCTTAGGGTAGCCTCTACGAAGAACTTGTCATAGAAACGTTCTTTGAATTCTTCCCAGTTCATCTTCTCAACGTTTGTGTCGGGGTCCATCCTCATTATACGCCACCAAGTTCTGGCTGATCCCTTGAAGTGGTGTGTGGCCAGTGCTATTCTTCGTGAACCTGCCAATATTCGTTTCATCAAACATTCATACAATCATAACTTTTGATTCATGTCTCTAGGTTCTTATCTATTTAGTGGCCTAAAAATTTTTCTTGTAGGTTCTTTTTACGTATGGGTACATGATTTGGTTTCAAAGTAAATAAACATTATAACATGCATATCACACAATCATACAATCAAGCTAGCACAACAAGGTTTCAAGCTTCCACCTAAGCTTTTAGGTTCAAGTGTCTCATACAACTCTACTCCTTCCACTTAGGTTTTCACCTAGAACAGACCCAAACAATTTCGCAAATTGCTTGATAACTAAGGTTCCTGAGCCCATTATACTCCACCGTCCCATACCAGTGAGCATAGAGAAACCCGTTCTGCCAGAGTTACTGATCATTCACCTCACATGGTCCATCATTCTCCGAGTTTACACTTTCTCCATGCCCTCAAATTCCTATGCATACCATACTCTATAGAAATCAAAAGATACAAAAGCTTCTTGGTCCCATGTCCTGATCAAACAATTTTCTGTTTTCATACAAGTTTTAATCTCTAGCCTATGTCCTAAAGATTTATGCTTTTGATCCACTGTGCTACCCATGGCTACACCACGTTTCTACCTAGGGTCTTTCTTCTGGACATAGGGTTCAATTTGGTTGACTTACAACCTCTGTTTAGTCAAGATACCACGTTTGACATCTTTTTCGACTTCTAATCAGTTTCTTGCACTAATTTTTCACCTTCTAGTTTTTTTTAATATAGAAAGTAAGAGTGTTCTTCAACTTAAACCATTTGTATAAGTTGGTGCATCACCTCTAGATCGGGCGGCAAGACTGAAATCTACTTAGCAACTGTGCTTTCTAGGGTGGGATAAACCATCACCCTTTCAATGTTTAGCTCTACTTGGGACAAGGCTTACACACTATCAGCTTAACTTCTAGTCTTTGTATCCAAACAAAACATTTCAAAAACATATATTTCCTTTTTAAAAACACTTTTTAAAACATTTTTCAATTTCAAAAATATAAGGTAGGGCATTCAAGATTCAATTTAATTTAGAGTGAACTCTAATTTAAGTTTCTAATTTTAGTCGAACAACCACTGATTGACTTTCTAATTCTAGCCCAAGGCATTCAAGATTCAATTCGATTCAACGTAAAACCCTAATTTGAGTTTTTAATTCTAGTCAAACAACCACTGATTGACTTTCTAATTCTAGTCGAAGGCACCTGAAGCCTAGGCTCTAATACCACTTTGTAACACCCCAACCCCCTAGAGACAGGTTTAAGCTCAACCACAAGGTAGGTTGGGTCCTATGTTACATTTACAAGTAAACAACTTGCATGTCAATTCCTTTATTCTAACACTTATTGAAATACTCATAAATTCACTTCCATTAAGTTTAATTTTCAACAAGATAATACAAGTTAATAAAGGAAAACTTCAAACTCTTTGTTTATTTAAAATAAAATAAAGAAATATATTATTGAATTCATATAATCAAAAGAAAGAATACGTAACTCTAAAATTTAAAACAAAAATTCAACGAAAGTCTTTATTCAAATTTGGGCAATATGCACTTACATAAAACTTTCTAAAAATAGACTTTCTAATTCTTTAGCAAGCTTGATCATGCATTTCAATTTCCTGAAAAATAAAAAGGAGTGAGCATATAGCCCAGTGGATCATTCATTAAACAACTAAGTTACTATTTCAAATCAATAACACATCCAAATTCAAACACTTTTATGCATTAAGTGATTCAACCAACTTTTTGGTTGTAGTTGACATTAAAACTGAAAGAGGTTCTACTCCCTTGATGTTCTTAATTTAGATACCCCTCTTTAGGGTGAAAAGACATTTCTTTGTCACTTTCCATTAAATTCCACATACCAAGTATCCCTTAGTTGCACCTCATAACTGCACACTCCAAGCATGTGTCAAGAACACCCATACGGGTCGCTATGACAGTATGTGGTTCTTACTTTCAATTTCTTGTATTTAAGAATTACATAATCATAAAAGAAATTCAAAATGTAAATATCAAAATTTTAAACAACCAAGAAAGCATGAAAATATCACTTAGCATGCTTGAAACATTGAATTAAATCATAACTATGGATTCTAAGCATGACATGCTCTCATGAGTGATTAAAACATAAAACCATGCTGAACTAAAATTAAAATATGATTGAACATGCTGAAACTATAATAAAACATTTTGAAAACTAAAATTCAAACAACCATGGACATGCTAGATGTAATAACCCAAAATTTTGTCAAATAATTAAAAATAAATAAGTTTAACGAAATTAAATGAAATATGTAAAGTGAATCAACTTTGAAGATTTTAAAAAACTTTTGGGTGCAAATTATGGGTAAGCAAATGAAACCTTAATTTGATATTTAAATGAAAATGTAAATTAAGCAGAATTAATTATGAAATTAAAAGAATAGAAATAAAGTACACACACACATACACACACATATATATAGGTTAATGTGTGTGTGAATAATATGTGTGTTAGCACAATAAATAATACTACATATTATAGGAATATGCATATAGAAAAATTTACATAATTGAATAAAAATATAGTATGCGTGTATTTATCTAAAATAAATATAACATTATATAAGTATCAATTTATAATTACATAAATAATTATCTGAAAATAAAAATATGAAATAAATATAAATAAAAATATATGAAAATGAAGAAATGAAAAAAATGTAGATTATTAAATTGTTGGCATTAAAAATATTAAAGAAATAGAAATATGTCTAATAAATATAATATTAGAGAAATAGAAAGGGAAAAATATTAGCAAGTCATTAAAATAGAAGGAAATGTGAAATAATCCATGTTTACACCAATTATAAAGTGTATAATTGGAAAACTTCGGATAATAACAACCTTAGAAAGTGATTTTGGTAATTAGAAACTGTATCCAACGGTCCAAACTCGATCTGTCCAATCCAAGGAATGAAATCAAAGCCAAAACAGCGCTCAAGAGCACCAGATCAGCGTAATCCGATGGCCCAAAATCAATCCGTCTGATCTAACGGTCTGATTTTGTTTCGTTGATCGCGAACGTACAGCGATCGAGGACAATCCAACGGCCAGGATCCGTGCTCTCATTCTGATGATCATCGGGTGCTGTGCTCGAGGTTCATCCGACGGCAAAGGTCAAAATCGATGTGGTTGATCGCGAATGGTGCTAAGCTCAAGGACGATCCTATGGCTTGAATTTGATACATTTTCGATCGATCGCGAACGCTGCTGCGCTTGAGGCTCATCCGACGGTGAAGATCAAAGCCACTTTGATGATCGTGAATCGTGTGCTACATTCGAGGAAATCTAGCGGTCCAGATCAGATTAGATACGTTGATGCATTCGAAGACGATCCAATGACCCACGGGGAATTCGTTAATCTTGACTGTGATCTGAGTGCCACGATCGAGGATCATCAACGGTCCAGATTTAAGTTCTGATTAAAATCGAGATTAATAATAAAAAAATAACGAAAAAATCCAAAAAAATTTCAAAAAAATCCAAAAGTTGTGTTTCTAAATTTTCCAAACACACTTGCTATTTTTCTATACTTGGGGGGCACAAAAATTTGAATAATTAGCAAGTTTCCTACAAGGAGAATACCAAAAAAACTTGCCATTCCATACCGTTTTGAACTCTATATAAAGGACCCCTAGTGCTCACATTGTTTTCATCCCAAATCAAGAACATATTAGTCCCTCTTGAATCTTTTTGGCCTTCTTCTTGGCAATCCCCTCAGTTCTTGAGTAATCTTGAACTATTTTTGAGTGTTCTTGAGAGTTCTTCAGTGTTGGAAGCTTTGAAGTTATGGAACTCTGCCAGATTTCAGAAGAGTGCAGAAGAGACTCATTTTAGGTGGAAGTGATTTCTAACTTTTACTTCTTTATTTTAATTTGAATAAGTCTTGCATGTGTGATGATGTTTTGAAGTTGAATGATTGAATATATGTTTTATATATGCATGCTTTATTTATTTGATGTGCCATGAATATACATGTTATGCATGTTTAGAAATCAAGAATAATGATGCATGATATGCTTGAACTGTGCCATAAATAAATATTTGATGGTTCATGTTATATGCATGTTGCATCGATGGTTTAATCCGATATTGTGTGTTCTATCACTAAAAAAAGATTAAATAATGATTCAATCCACGTATTGGCGTGATGATGGACTGCATAGTGTCATCGTGTGTGTTCCACCCCCGATCTGGCTTGCCGGCTTACCTTTGATGATTTTGAATTGGGTTTCCAAGAGTGATCCCACTTCATAGATTTTGGGTTTGAGTTTCCAAGAGTAATTCTCTCTCCCAATGATGTGGAACACAGAAATTAAACTCTTTCGGTCTGAATGTCAACCATAAACAAGAAATTTGTTTGAATCGCCTAATGTACAAAAGTTTTTGATATGCTTAGTTTGTTTGAATTGAAATAATGACTTAAATGTTAGAAAGATCCACTGGGCTATGTGCTCACCCCTTCCTTCTATTTTTCAGGTAATTGAATTACATGAAGACCATGAATATTAGTTAGGTTCTTTTATTTAAAAAGTTTTTAATTTCTGTGTAAGGGCATGTTGCCCAAGTTTTGAATCTTCTGCTATAACAATTTTTCTTTAAGATCAAATTATGTACTTAATTTTATTTAATTAATTGAGTTTATGAATTTCAATTATTTCTTGTACTATTGCCTTATTAAAGTCTTAAATTTAAGTTATGTACTGTTAAATACAATCAACGCATGAATAATCGAAATAGAAAGTGATGCAAGTTGTGTACTTGTAAATGTAACAACGGCCTGGCCTGCCATTTGGTTTAGTCCACTGTCAAGAGAATGGTGGTCATATCCAATGTTTAAAAATACGGGGGTTGGGGTGTTACACTAGAAATTCGAAAGAGCAAAGTAGAAGTTCAAGAAATCTCCTACACCTTAATCCGAGTTTTTTTGTAGAATTCGACAGAGGTTCTCGTTATCCACCCCTTTCAGAACTTCAAAAACTTCTAATCACCAACAAAACTACTTCAACAACTCTCTAAAATACTGAAATAAGAACTTCTCACACAAGAAAGAAAAGAGAGTGAGAAGGGGTGCCAAGAAGAGGGCAAGAACAAACAAAGAGGGAAGTGTCAACTCTTTGCTTTGGGATGAGATGAATGTGAGCATGAGGGGGTATTTATAGGTGTTCATTAGCACAAGGGGGCATCTGGGGCAGCTCACCACATTTGGGCATGTTTCCAAACTCATAAGGGGATGGTTTGCATAAAGAGGCCAAGTGTGCTCATGGTTGGCAAGTGGGACCCCTATGTTTCTAATTCAAAAGATATGAGTAGAATCATGTTTTTTAACTATGTGTGAACACAAAAGATGTTTAAATCATATTCTAATTCTAATGGGACGTCCAATATGTGCTCATGGCAACTTTTCTTTTCGGTTTCCTTGCTTGCTCATCACACAAACACACAAGGAATACTTTTTCATTCTCTTATTTCTTGGACATCAAGCATGGGTGTACAATATTAGACTTGAGAGGACACCATATAATAGTCAAAGATGCTCATCTTGGTTCCAAGAAACTATCTCAGTAGGGTTGCTCACATTTGTGCACACACACATGTACATGGTTGAGTCGATTTTGGCGTAGTGGGTGTGGGTGTACACAATCAAGTGGGGGTGTATATGGAATCATGTCACATGGTTTCTAGACCATATAAAACGTCTACTAAAGTGGGTGTATTGAATCATTTGCATGGAATATGCGATCATTTTACAATGACTCAAATAATGGACACGTCCGATGGAGCTTTGGGTAGGGTAGGGTGCACATGATCATGGTGTTCCACCTATGTAAGTTACACATGTTAGGGGTGGCCATGACTTCACGGGTTCACAAAAATCAAATAAAAATTAATATCTCCTTTTTTATATGGAATTATGATTCATATCCTACAGTTATGGAGTGACATGAACCTAATGCACATTTTAAGGTATGGTTTGGCCCTAGGTGATTTTCCTTTAAAAACTTTCCTTTTTTAAGACCTACTGAGGTCACTAGGCAAATGAAAATTCAAATCTTAGCTAATTATTCTGATTTATGGATATGTCATTCATTTTGTTAGTTCATGTCATTCTGTTTTGTTTCGGGTCATTTCAATCCTCCAAAGTACCCTAAATGACAATTCATTTTAATTTGGACCCCCTAAAGGGCGTTTGGCAAATGAAAACCTTAACCGCGACCAATTGTTCTAATTTTTGGATATGTTGTCCCATTAGTTGGTTTATGTTACCTTACTTCATTTCAAGTTGTTTGGGTCACTAAGGGGCATTAAATGTGAGTTTTGGAACTTGCCAAATTTAGCCCAAAAATAAGCCCGGTTTCATTTTGTACCCAAATTTTACTAAATAAATAACAAATTTTATTTAATTGAATGTAAAGAATTTAGGGTATTACACTAGGGTTCTCTTCATTTTCTTTCTTAATTCCCATTCCACTGAACCATATTAGGCAAATAAACCCTTAATTGGACAAATGGGATGAATTTCGGATGCCTGGATCATGTAAGCTGTTCATTCCTTTTCATGTCATTTCATTTGTTTCTTTTTCCTAATTTTCACTCCCTTGAGAGGTTTTCAAGCAATTAAACTTGCTGATTGATCCTTGAAATGAACTTGGTCTCATTTATCATTTCATTTCATTCTGTCCAAATTTTTCAGGGTATTACGACCTACTCTTCTTAGGAAAACTTCGTCCTTGAAATTTGTACATACTTAGAGATTCTCAGTGAATAAGTGTGGGTATTTTGTTTTTATTTCACTTTTTAGCTCCCAAGTAGCTTCTTCAAGTCCATGTGTAACACCCCAGCCCCCAAGACTTTCAATTGGACTTAACTACAAGGCGGGCTGGGCTAGTGTTGCTTTACAAGTACACAACTTGTCTTTCTATGTAAATTATCCCATGCCTTATTCATTTAAGTAACATATCCTAAGGCAATTTGCACAAGAGATATAGAAATCTTTCCAAATCTTTATTGATTTAGTAAAATAGAAACAAGTACATAACTTGAATTGAACACACTAAAAGGAAGAGTACATAACTCCAAATTAGAAACATAAAATTCAACGAAAGTCTTATATTTTAAATATTCAAAATTTAGACTACACGTCCTTACATCGAGATAGAAAATAGAAACTTTCTAAAACTAAGCATTATAAGTTTCAAGCATGCTTCATCATGTATTCAGTTTCTTGAAAAGATAAGAATAGAAGGATAAGCACATAGCCCAGTGAGTCATTCTTAAAAACAATTAAGTCACTAATTTAAATCAATAATATATCTAATTTCAAACACTCCTATACATTGAGCAATTCAAACAATTTCTTGTGTATGGTTGTATGTTAGATTGAAAGGGGGTCTAATCCCTTGATGCGCTTATCAAAATAACCTACTTTTGGGTGGAAAGATAATTCATCTTGTCACATTCCATTGGAATTAAGATCTCATGTCTATATTTCAAGTATTTTGGGCAACACTCATCTACACACAGTAATGAGACCCATATACACTAAGTATATGTAAAGAGCACCCATAGTATCCCTTTGGATCACTATGATAGTACGTGATTATTAAATTTCAAAATGTTTTATTTAATCTCATACACATGGATCATAAATAAAAGAAATAAAATTCAGCATGTTTACATGTGACATTCAAGCATAAGAAACATCATAAACATGCATTATATATCAACTAGGCCTAAACATGCATAATCTATCATGACATGGTTTCATGGATGCATGAACATAGCATATACATGAATCTGAAAATTAAATCATGAGTGATGGACTGAAATTAAATATGCATGATAAACTAATATTAGAACAAGAATGAGCATGCCATCAATTCAAACTACTAAAATAGAAGTTCAAGAAATCTCATCCACCTTAGTTGCTAGTTTGTGGAAAATTTGGTAGAGTTCCCTTCTCCCAAATGCTAACACTCCAAGCACACTCAACTATTCAAGAACAATAGCTTCTCACTTAAGAACACTCAAGAACAAAAGGAAAGTAAGAAAGGGTGCCAAGAAGAAGGCTTAGAAAGAACAAGAGGGACTTGTTAGCTCTTGCTCTTGGATAAAGAAAAAGTGAGCATAAGGGGCCTTAAATCAATGAGCACTAGAGGACGGTTTGGGCATGCTCACACTAAGGAATCTTTCCATTTCTTCGTGGGGATGTTTTAGAATGCATAGATTGAGCGTGCACACAGTTTAGAATGTGGATTGATTTGGTTTTTAATTTCTAGTGTGAACACAAGATATGAGCTTTATTTGATTTCTTATTTATGTGTGAACACATAAAGGATTTAGAATACTTACAAATCTTGGTTTAGACATTAATCTTGGTGTGATATTGTGAACAAGATAACTTTTCAATATGTTTGGTAATTATTGCTTTTCTTTTGCACACCAAATCAACTAGATTTGACAACTTTCTATTTTGAATTAGAAACTTCTAATCTTGTTCCTTGGATGTTTAGAAGCATTTTTTAGCAACTTCCATTCTTGAATTAGAAACTTTTAATCTTGTTCCTTGGGTGTTTAAAAATATTTTTCAGCAACTTCTATTCTTGAATTAGAAACTTCTAATTTGGATTATTTGGGACATTTTTGGTGTGTAGAGCATGGTGTATATGATTACATAAGGTGGCACCCCTGATCATGTCATGCTAACGTGATCACCCATGTGACTTACACATGCTTAGGGTTCCACATGAATTTAAAATAAATTCATATTATCTCATTTGGCTAGGTTTTAGCCCTTCTGGGTTCACATGAATTTAATAAAAATTTATAACTTTCAATTAGCTCGATTTTTCCCCATTTTCTTTCCTAATCTAGACTCCCTTGAAGCATACTAAGTAAATGAATTCTTAATTATGAAAATAAAATGAATTTCGGATGCCTAAACTAATTAAGGTGTTTGCTTTATGTCTATGTAACTATTTTTATGACAGCCTCTACTATTTTTTGAAACTACATGGTTATGGAGCTATTTTTTTGCTGAACTTAGCAAATTTGGGTTTCTTCTAAGTAATTCTACTATGGTCCTTAAGTGTTTCATAGGTTTCATCTCCTATTGCATAGGGTTCTCTTAGCTTATTGACTTGGTCTATGGATCGAATTAGCATGAAATGAGCCACTTTAGTGAGACAATGCCCTATAACCAATATGATATCTTCTCTTTTCTAGTTCTTGGGCAAACCACTGACGAAGTCCACGACAATGTTATCACACTTCCATTTAGGATTAGGAAGTGGATGTAACATTCCAAATAATTTTTGATGTTTTGCTTTTACTTGTGACAGGTTAAGTACTTGGAAACAAGCTTAGTCATGTCTCCCTTCAATTTTCTCTACCAGTAAGTCTTTCTAAGGTTCTAGTACATCTTGTCCCCATTTGGATGCACTGTGTACTTGATTTTATGAGCATCGTCCAATATGATCTGCTCACTCTGTCCATAGATTCTTTCCTCGAGTCTTAGGTGTTCTTAGCATCTAACCTGAGGTTAGTATGCTTATCCTATTCAATTTCCTCTATTAGGCTTGTGAGCTATTTGTCTTACCTTTGTTCATCCCTAACCTGATGTAGAAGATCCAAATGGCAATTCATGTTATGGAGATAGACTCGTCTTTTATTCACACTCAGCCTAAAGTCTTTGGTTAACTGGTACTTTTGTTTAAGGTTGAAAATTCTTTGGTAGCATCCTGCCTCCGACTTAGTAGACTTGACCACAAAGTAGGCCACGGGATTGTCGCTTTAAGTGACTAACACTTTCTTTCTATTTTTAACATTCAAAACATAGCCACAAAAGTTGTTAAGGAAATTAATTTCATTAATTGAAAAAGCTTAGGTACAAAACCTTATTCAAGCCAAAATTTGTAAATGCTAACATATAAAAATTTTTAAGTAAAGTAATCTACACCACTAATTAAATTTAAAACAAGTTGTTCTTTCATAATATTATTATACTAGGGCTTCTAGGGTAGGTCTTGGTCTTCTTGAGCCTCAACAACAAATACTCTAGCTTGGTTCTGCCCACGACCATGATTCTGCCCCTGGTTGGCATTCTGCTATTGTTGTCTGTCTTGAAAACAATAATTTTGAGTTCCTCCCTAAGTATTCTATGGCTAAGGAACCTAAGTGGGTGCAATCGGGGAATTTTTTGCAAGATGACCCTTCCTCCTGCACACATAGCACAGTCTTTGCTTCCTTGCCCGTTCTTTTGACTCTTCTTTATTTTGTCCCTATTTTTGTGTTTGTGGTACTTTCTTATGACTCTTACTCTTTGTTTGGGCCCCTTGATCTTTTTCATTCTCAGGCCTCTTATTCTTCGCCTCAACCTTTATTCCAGCTTGAGCTCTTGTTCCAGAGTTAGGGCCTTTTGTAAGACGTTTTTGCCAGATGTGGCAACCTTGGTAGCATATCTCTTGGATCCAACCGTTATCTCCAAGTCAAAAGCTACTTCAGTATCTGACAAGGTGTCACAATGAAAGATTTAAGAGAATCATAATCTGGGGCACACAACCCATTGTCCATTATCCTCAGGGTACAAAATGCTTTTCCAAACTTGAGAAGATAGCTGTCCCATCCATATTCATTCATCGAGTTTGTATTTCTTAGCTTTTCATTTCGTTTATATAATCATGACTCTAAATATAAGTCTCTAAGTTGTTGATTTGTTCAATAGCCAATCAGTTTATGCTTGTAGGTTCTATTTGTTCTTGGGTACAGAATTTGGTTTCATATGACATACATATAAACAAATCAAGCATGCTCTTCAAACAATCATACAATCAAGAAATTTCATGCTAGCATAGCAAAATTTCATGCTTCCATCTAAGCTTCCAGGTTCAAGTACCTCATACCACTCTACCCCCTTCCACTTAGACTTTCACTTGGAAAATTGCTACATCCAAACAATTTTGCAAATGTTTCGATAACTAAGGTTTTTCGAGCCCAATATACCTGACTGTCCCATACCAGCCAAGCATAGAGAAAAAAGTTGTTCCAAAGTTACGATTATTCACCAAACATGGTTCGTAATTCTTTGAGTCCAGGCTTCCTTCATAATCTCAAATTCTTATGTGTCCCATACCACATAGAAACCAAAGTTATAAAATCTTCTTGGTCTCGTGTCCTGACCAAACAAGTGTTTCATTTTCATACATTATTAGTCTCTAACCTATGTCATAAAGTTTTATACTTTTGATCTACTGTTCCATCCAAGTTTTTACCTAAGGTCACTCCCCTAAACCTAGGATTTCAATCTGGTCGATCACAACCTTTGTCTGGTCAAGACACCACATTTAACATCTTTTTTGACTTCTAATCAATTTCTTGCCCTAATTTTTCACCTTCTAATCATCTTGTATAGAAATTAAGGTGTTCTTTAACTTAGACCACTCGTAAAAGCTAGTAGGACAACCTCTAGATCGGGCGACAAGACCAAGTCTGTTTAGAAACTACACTTTCTAGGGTAGGATAACCCACCTCCCTTTCAATGCTTGACTTTACTCAGGACAAAGCTTACCTACTATCAGCTCAACTTGTAGTCTTTGTATCCAAACAAAACATTTATAAGAACTTTCTAAAATGTCTTTTAGTTTCAAAAATAGAGGGTAGAACATTTTAGTTTCCTAAGTTCGATACCACCATAGGTATTAAACTAACTTTCTAATTCTAGCCCAACAACACATGTTTAGACTTACCTTTCTATTTCTAGCTCAAGGCATCTAAACCCTAGGCTTTAATACCACACTAGTAACACCCCAACCCCCGATACTTTTAATTGGACTTAACCACAAGGTGGGCCAAGTTGGTGTTACTTTACAAGTATATAACTTGTCTTTCTATTTCAATTATCCCAAGCCTTATTCATTTAAGTAACATATACTAAGGCAATTTGCATAAGAGATATAGAAATCTTTCCAAATCTTTATTGATTTAATAAAGTAGAATCAAATACATAACTTGAATTGAAAACACTAAAAGGAAGAGTACATAACTCCAAATTAGAAACATAAAATTTAGCGAAATTCTTACATTTTAAATATTCAAAATTTGGACTACAAGTTCTTACATCAAGATAGAAAATAAAAACTTTCTAAAACTAAGTATTCTAAATTTCAAGCATGCTTCATCATGTGTTCAATTTCCTGAAAAGATAAGAAAGGAAGGGTGAGCACATAGCCTAGTGGATCATTCTAAAAAAACAACTAAATCACTAATTCAAATTAGTAACACATCCAATTTCAAACACTTGCATATGCCCCTTTTGCCTGCACATGTTGCGCGACCCTTGTTTCCTTACCTATTTCTTAGACTCGTCCTTGGTCTGTCATTGTTTTTGTGGTGCTTTCCCACCCCTCTTGCTTTTTCTTTTGAGCCTCTTGATCATTTTCATTCTCGAACCTCTTATTCTTTCCTGTCAACCTTTGTTCTAGATTGAGCTCTTGTTCTAGTGTTAGAGCCTTTTCTAAGATGTTTTTGTACGTCTCTAGGTTTAGAGTCCTTACTATCTTCCAGATCGCCTTCTTGAGACCATGTGTAAAATGACTGACCCACATTCTCACTTCCCTAATTAGTTATGGTGAGAATTTGGCTAGTTTAGTAACTTCCTTTCATATTTGACTATAGTTAGGTTCCTCTGATTCAGCCAGACAAAATCTTCTTGTAGCTTAATCAGTATTGCTTCAGGAAAAAACTTTTTATAAAAGATCTCCATGAACTTCTCCCAATTCATTGCTTGAACATTTGTGTTAGGATCCATCTTTATCATTTTCCACCAAATTCTAGCTGGTCCCTTGAGGTGGTGTGTGGCCAATGCCACCCTACGTGAACCCGTCACCTTCAATACATTCAGATGCTCCTCCATTTTCGGATTCCAGTGATCAGTAGAGATGCAGTTTGTGTTTCCATCAAACTAAGGAGGGTTGAACTTCTTTGGCTCTATCAACATCTTCCTCTGCCTCTCATCTTCCAGATCTTCCTGAGTCATCTGACACTCTAGAGCCTGGAGTGCCGGTGCTGGTTGTTGCACAGGGATCAGTTCAGGCACATGTAGTTGTGATGCTACTAGAGGGATTGCTTGAGGTAGGACCCTCATGATCTGATCCATGAGCCTCTAAACGATTCCCATCATCAAGGTTTCCATCCGATCCACCATGTCAGCTAGTATCTCTTGTTCTCTCTATTCCATTTTGTTAGAAGGGGTATATTTAGTAGAATATCTTCTTGACTCGACCATTATCTACAATTTGAAAAGTTGTCACTATTTATTTCATCAAACGTTCGTATTACTAGAACTCTAGATTCATGTTTCTAGGTTCTCGATTTGTTCAGTGGCCTATCACTTTATGCTTTTAAGTTTTTTTTGTCCTTGGGTACAAGATTTGGTTTCATATGACATACATACAAATAAGTAAGGCATGCTTTCAAACAATCATGCAATCATTTAAGTTTACGCAAACATAACAAAATTTTAAGTTTCTATCTAAGCTTTCAGGTTCAAGTGTCCCATACCACTCTAGCCCTTCCACTTAAACTTTCACTTAGAAAATTGCCACACCCAATCAATTTCACAAATATCTAGACAACTAAGGTTTTTCGAGCCCCACTATACCTTTTTGTCCCATACCGGCCAAGCATGGGGAAATAAGTTCTTCCAAAGTCATCAATCATTGACCAAACATGGTCTGTCATATTTCGAGTTTAGGCTTCCTTCATAACCCTAAATTCCTATGCGTCCCATACTGCATAGAAACCACGGATATAGAATCTTCTTGATCTCATGTTTTGACCAAACAAGTGTTTCTTTTTCACATGTTTTCAGTCTCTAACCTATGTACTAAAGTTTTATTTAGGTTTTGATCCACTGTGCAACTCTTTGCTACTCTCAGGTCCCACCTAAGGTCTCTTTTCTTGACTTAGGGTTTCAATCTAGTTGGAAAGTTCCTCTACTGAGCTGTCCACCTCTGTCTAGTCAAGATACCATCTTTGACATCTTTTCCAAACTCGAGTAAGTTCCTTGCCTTAAATATTTACCTTTTAATTTTTCTTTATAGAAACTAAGAGTGTTCTTTAACTCTGACTACTTATATGAGCTGGTGAGACAACCTCTAGATCGGGAGGCAAAACTGAAGTTTGCTTAGCAACTGCGCTTTCTCTTGCGGGATAACCCACTTCCCTTTCAATGTTTTGCTTTACTCAAGACAAGGTTTACCCACTATTAGCTCAACTTGTAGTTTTTTTTTCTAAACAAAACATTTCAAAACATATATTTCTTTTTTGAAAACACTTCCCAAAACTTTTCAATTCTAGCCCAACAACACATGTTTAGGCTTGACTTTCTATTTATAGCACAAAGCATCTAAAGCCTAGGCTTTGATACCACCTTTGTAACATCCCAACCCTAGAGATTTTCAATTGGATTTAACCACAAGGCAGGCTAGGCTGGTGTTACATTCCAAGTACACAACTTGTCTTTCTTGTCCCTTTATCCCAATTCTTATTGAACATTGTGAGCACACCTCCCAATTTATTTAATTCAATAAGATAACACAAAGAGATAAAAAAACATTTTCCTTGTTTATTATTTGAATTCAATGAGACAAGTACATAACTTGAATTTAAACTATTAAAAAAAGAGAGTACATAACTCTAAAATAAAAACTATTTCAGTGGAAGTTTAACTTATTCAAAATTGGGGTAATATGCCCTTGCAGTAAAAAGGTAGAAACTTTTTGAAAATAAGCAATCTAAATCCTTAGCAAGCTTCATCATGTAATTCAATTTCCTGAAATGATAAAAGACGAAAGGTGAACACATAGCCCAATGGATTATTAAAAAAAAACCACCAAGTTACTAATTCAAACTAATAACACATTCAAATTCAAAGACTTGCATACATTAGACGTTTCAAATAGTTTCTTATTTCAGTTGTATGTTAGACTAAAAGGGGGTCCAATTCCTTGATGTTCTAATCAAAATACCTCCCCATGAGTAGAAAAACAATTCTTTATGTTACATTCCATTAGATTTAGGGCCCTTGCATGTAGTCCAAGTATTTTGTGCTACACCTATATATACTCAGTATGTGCAACTCATATACACATAGTATATGTAAAAACACCCATAGTATCCCTTTGGATCACTATGATAGTACCTGGTTCTTGATATCAAAGTTTTTTATTTGGATTCTCATAATCATGAATCATAAAAGAATTAAAATTCAACATATTATCATCATGAAAGCAAAAAAAAAAAGGTCACTTGAATGCATCATATCTCAAAATCGGCCTTAGCATGGGAAATTAAGCATGACATGGTTTTATGAATGCTTAAACATGACATATATATCAAATTGAAAATTAAATAGTATGAATGAATTGAAATTGAAATATGTATGATAAACATAATTTAAAACATGCATTAACATGATATTAATTCAAACTAGTAAAGAGGGGGTTTTTTGAAATCACTTCCACCTTGTTTTGCACTTTCTTGAAAATCTGGTAGAGTATCTACAATCAAAGCACTTCAAGAACACTAAACTTTCAAGGGCAGTAGCTTCTCACTTAAGAACACTCAAGAACAAAAGAAAAGTGAGAAGGGGTGCCAAGAAGAAGGCTTAGAAAAAATAAGAAAGACTTGTTAGCTCTAGCTCTGGGATGAAAATGTGAGCGCACAGGGAGCATTTTGGTCATGCTCACAAGAGAATCTTTCCTTCTCTCCTTTATGATGTTTTGGAATGATTTGGGCAAGTGGATCTTCCTAATTCTTCAAGGTGAGTATGGTTTGGGTAAGTGGCAAGATAGGGTTTCTTTTCTTAATGTGAACACAATCTCACATGTGGGGTCCCTTTCCTCTTCTCTTGGACGTCCTCATGAGCAAGGAATCAAAATTTAAAATCTCTCTTTGTTGGTTGCAATCTGATTTGTGAGCAAGGGAAACATTCTTTCTTGGTTCATTCTTGGGTGTCAAACATTTCTTTTCTTGCATCATAGAATCTTCCTTAGTTTCCCTCACTTGTGTGCATGATTTGGACCATGGGCCCACTAGGAATCTTGCTAATTTTGTTTCCCTTGTTTTATTAGATGTTTTGGCATTTTCTTCACTTAGAAAATTTTTGTTTCAGTCATGTGAGCACAAGAGGATGGCTAGGGTTTTTTTTAGGTGAGGATATGATGGTCATTCTTCATGGTGGCACCAAGATTAGAGTATCTTAGGTTTTATAAAACTTTCCCGTTCTTCTTTCTTGTTGGTTTGGATGTCCTAAGGGGGAGTGCACTATCATATTTGCTTGTATACATGGGATCATCCTTTCATGGTTTCTAAACAAGCATGGGATGACTCACATTTATGCATCAAGTATGTATGAAGCTAGTTTAGGGAATTTTTCCTTATGAAATGTTTTAATGTGCATGGGGCATGGGTGTACATGATCATAGCATGTTAACATCTTTTCTCATGTGACTTGCACATGCCATGGAATGCCTTGGGTATTTTAACATGCACTTTTGGGTTCATACGAAATTTACAAAAATTCTAATCTCATGTTTGGCTAGGATTTTAGGCAATTAGCACATATATTTATTTATTTTTTTTTGGTTCACATGAAATAAATTGTAACACCCTGGTTCCCCAAACTTAGATGAGTTGCGAAATGTCAAGGCCTGGAATAGAAATTCACGCTCACTCAGCAGGAGAAGCCGTATGCGCAGTTGTCGTCCGCCAAAGACCAGAGTGCTATGTAAACTCGTTTTCTCTCTGCCCCTTTCTATCTTTCAAAATTTCCTTTTTAGCTCATTTTTTTCAAGTAGTGATAAAATCAAATTTACATAGGCATGAGATTTATCCTTCTTTATTTTTTTTAAAAATAAAATTTCTAAGTAAATGAAGTGAATCAATGAAATTACAAGTAAAATGATAAGCTTCAAGTCCACATTTAAACAATTTAAAGATCTCTATAATAAACCAAAAAACATTTAATCACATATAAAATGCTTGGTCCAAAAGAAAGGGACACATGCCTTGTTTCAAATTATGTGCAAAAAAAATAAGATATGCAAAAGACATATAACAACCTCCCTTGTGATAAAGACAATAAACCAAAAACCATGACAACCTCTCATTGACGTCTCAACCAAAATGACAGCCTCGCATGGCTGGTCTACTCCTTCAGTGTCAATGATCACCTGTAATAAAATAATGAGTGAACTCGAAAGCCCAGTGGATCATCCCTAAACCTCACTAGCATTATTCAGACCAAAATATCAAACATGCACACACTTCCATTACATTAAGACATTTCAAACACTTTGTTGGTTATTTCGTCATCCGCAATACCAAAAACGATTTGCTCTCGGTATTCTCCTGTGGTCCGAGAATATCTCTGGAGGTAATGCTATGCAACCTATTACCTTTTGGGACCCACATCTAAGGAGGGAGGTAATGCCATGCGGCTTATTACCTTTCCATCCAAAGAATAATCAGCTGTCGCAGGCAGCTCGGGTCGGGACACCCACAATGATGCTATACAGCTTATCATCGCCCTAGTACGTGGAGTTCTTAAATCTTATTTTGATCTTCTTTAGTTTTACAATTGCATGGCAATTCATTCATCACAAGGGAGTTATATATCAGCTACATTAGCTACATCGCCCTGGTACGTGGAGTTATACCTCAGCTACATGTACATCAATCATATTGACATTCAAGTAATTCAATTATAGGATGAATCCTTTTGAGTTATCTAAGCATGTGAGTGCAACAAGTTTTAAACAATCATAATGTTATTTAACCAATTTAATCAATCATTACAATCAATAGTCACTCAAGAACAATTCTTGCATGCTCCTAGTGCTTATTCAAAATAATCAATCATCATCTCTAATATTTAAAATCTAAATAATATTATTGAGTGAAGAAAATCCCATCCACATCGAGTGCAAGACGCGTTACTGCGATAATGCTTTGCATTATCAGTGACACGTGTTATTGCGGTTGATTACCATGGTAACCAGCGAACAAACTGGTTTTTTAGCATGTTATTTAGCATGTTGTTGCGTTTGTGGTTTCCCATGTATTTAACACTCTAAAAGCACACATTTAGCTTAAAAACACACATTCAACTAAGGAAAAATCTTTATACCTTGGAGCTTTACGTCTTTCCTCTCTGTTTCTCGCCAATGCGAGGTCTTGCAACCCTCAAATGGTTTGTGCTTCAAAGAAAAATGTGTATACACTTAGGAAGTGATTCAAAATGCTAAGAAACCAAGATTTCAAGTGGGGTTTCGTGATTTACCTTTGCACAAATAGCTTCAAACCATGTCTCAACTCAAATCCAACCTTGTTGATATTGTTCTTTTTGAATCTAAGCTTTAGAATGAGTAGAGAAAGGTTGGAGAGAGCTTTATCCTCATTGGAACTCAAACGAAATGTTAAGAAATGAGATTGAAAAGCTAGGTTAGGGTTTATGAGAGAAACATCAATTTGCGGCACACAACACTCACATCTAGGGTTTGTGCACAAAACATCACATATTTATAGAAAGTCATGCATTACTGCAATCACGAAAGAATTACTGCAGTAATCAGGCATTACCGAGGTAGCCGGGATGACACATTTTCATTGCTCATTTTTCTAGGTTTGTCTGGCATTACCGCGCTAATCACTTTTATTACTGCAGTAACTAGTAAAGTTATGGCTTTTGTGTCTTCTCCTTGCCATTTCTTGTGCTTTCTGAATTTATATCCTTTTTATATTTATTTCAGGTTTATTTTTACTTATTATATGTAGTTTGAGAGTATTCTTATTTATTTATTTATTTAATTAATTATTTTATTTTGATAGTTTACTAGTGATGTTGTAACACCCCAACCCCCGTATCATTAAGCATTGGACGCATCCACCATTTTTCATGACAGTGGACTAAACCAAATGGCGGGCCGGGCCGGTGTTATATTACAAGCGACGCACACTTTACTTTCTATTTCAGTCATTTCATGCCTTGATCGTATTTAACTGTACATAACTTTAAAATTAAGAATTTAATAAGGCAATAGTATAAGAAATAACT
>JAJIYU010002543.1:0-29840 GCA_030144865.1 Tinospora cordifolia
AATGATACACATAATCAAAAGTAATAATAATAAAATTCAAAAATTCATCTTCATTTAGTCACATCTTCCTTCCGAGTTTTCAAAAAAATCTGCTACATCCAAATGTGTCATGTTAAGAAGACTTTGGTCAATGTCATCATTTTAGAAAATAAAGTTTGTCTCCACATTTTTTCCCTTTTCTTTTAATGATACTTGATAAAGATCAGCACGATGTTTTGACATACAACAGGTACGTGACCAATGTCCTTTCATACCATATCTGTAGCATATATTCTCAGAATTCTTTGAAACTCTTTTTTCTTTTTCTTCTTTCTTCTCATTATTTTCCCACTTCTGGTGGCTGATATTGTTTTTATGATGAGAAGATTTTCCATGACCACACGATATATATGTCGACCTCGACCGCGTCTACGACCACGGCCACGACCATAACTTCTTCCATGTCCAATACTATTTGATGCCATTGCATTCACTTCAAGGAATGGAATAGAACTAGTTGGACGAGCTTCATGATTTTTCATTAATAGCTCATTATTTTGTTCAGCCACAAGAAGGCAAGAAATTAGCTCTGAATATTTTTTAAATCTTTTCTCTCGATACTGCTGCTGCAAGAGCACATTCGAGGCATGAAAAGTAGAAAATGTTTTTTCTAACATATCATCATCAGTGATTTTTCTCTCCACACAATAATAATTGAGAGCTAATTCTAAATACCGCGGAGTTATACTCACTCACGCTTTTGAAGTCTTGTAACCGAAAATGCATCCAGTCACAATGAACCTTTGGAAGAATTACTGTCTTTTGGTGATTATATCTTTCTTTTAAATATGTCCACAATTCAAGTGGATCTTTAATGGTAAGGTACTCAATTTTCAATCCCTCATGGAGATGGTGACAAAGAAAAATCATTGCTTTAGCACGATTTTGCAGGGACTCATTGTTTCCCTCTTTGATGGTGTCTCCAAGACTCATCGCATCAAGATGAATTTCAGCATCTAAAATCCATGATAAATAATTTTTGCCTGAAATATCAAGTGCCACAAATTTTAACTTCGTGAGGTTTTACATATCGCTTCACATCTGGATAATCAAAATGTATTATTTTTATGAATTGGTAGGACAACCTCCAGGAAAAGGCGATGAGACAGAGTCTACTTAGAATAATCTGCCTCCTAAGACAGGATAACACATCTCCCTTTCAATGTTTAGCTTTACTCGGGACAAAGCTTATTTACTATCAACCCAAACTTATAGTACTATTTATAAAAATCAAGAATAGAACATAATCAATAGAATATTAAATAAATTTATTTATTTGACTTTTGATTTATGATGTAGAAGATCGTACTAGACGTAACTACAGAGCATACTTTCTTAGTAAATATAATTACATATAATTAATAGTAAATAATATTATATATAGATAATCAAACATGTGTAAACAAAATGTACTACTCAAATATTTAATCACATAAATCAAAGTATACCTTCAAGCCTTTTTTTTCCAAATTCTTGTGCCTTCGAAGTTGATCTTGAAGAGCTAGCTTGTGCTAATGACGTAATATGAATTAAACTAGAACAAATTAAAAAAGCAAGAATTTCTTCAAGAGAAAGGGAAGAAAACTCAAGAGCACTAAAGAGAGTGGTAAGTTTTCCAAGAGAAAAGTGTTCTCTTTGTTGATGATTTCTATTAGGCACAAGACCCTTTTATATAGTTTTTAGAATGGGAGGTTACATCGATCATAATGATGACATTTAAATAATGTCATTAATTTGGACATTATGAGATTTAAAGGTTACATAATACTAAATATCAAAGGGGTTACAAAGACATTCAATATTTTATTATTATTATTTATAACAGAAATAATATTCATATTAACTTCATCTTTTTTTAAGAAAAAAGTTTCACTTTACTAAACACGTGATTCATTATAATAACATTAAAAGGGGTATATATTTTTAATTAAAAATAAGTTTAAATTATTTTAGGGGCAAATTTAAGTGTTTTCTTTTTCAATATATAACCAATAAATTAAAGTCATAAAATCAATAAATTAAAGTGTTTTCTTTTTAAGTTTGTAACTTGAAAAATTATTAAAAACATAATTGAGAAGTCTAATTTTTTATAATTTCTACTATGAAAATTTTTTATATGAGTAGATAAAATAATCTCAAAGTTTATTGAGAATATTCGGATTATTGTGCACCCATACGTGAAGTCAAATACATATATATGACTAAATATCATAAATAAATATATTAAAATAATTTATAAAATAAAAATAAATAAGTTGAATTAGATTTGGTGCATATGAAATGGTTTTTGCAGCAAGATAATATTGGTGGATTGAAGACTAAATTTGAATTGGGTATTAACAATTAGTTAGATGTTAATTTTGGTGAGTAATCTTTATTTTGGTATTACGTGTGACATTGATTTTATATTAAAAATTTTGCTTTTTGCTAAATAAATTATTATATAACATTTCATGCTATTAAAATTTCATAAAATGATTTTGCTACATCGGAGCATGTCAATTGACATAGCTAAGTAGGTTATTGATACGACAACATTTTTATAGGTCATAGTCTTATAGAAAAGACTCACAAGATTAATCATAGTAGTAATCTTGGTTGGTGCATTCCTGAGATAAGATGAAAGACATAAATGAATAAATTATCAAATGAATAATTAGAGGTCTGTGCACTACTCATTTGCACATATGAAGAACAGACTCAGTTTGTTATCTAGAAAGATGAGATTATTAGAAATTGCATGGTGTTGAAACTAAATGTATGTTCACACATTATTTGGTACATGTATGTTATTTTTATTTCATTTTCATGTTTTCATACATATGATGGCTATGCAATACCATAAGTTAGATTTTTCATTCAATTTGTTGTTTGCTCAATATATTCTCTATTATTTTCTCTAGGTTTTGACATAAAATGAAAAGGAAGGTGTTGGAGTAATTAATGCTACTCACTTTTGTTTTGGAACTTGTAATATGTTGTTAATTATGACAATTATCCAGATTGTTGTATTTTGAGATGTGTATATACCTATTATCATGTAGATGGATTGTAAGATCGTGATATGGATGTTATGTGGATAAGTTGGTTAATATGAGAAGGAGTGTATTTTCTTATATTGATTGTGGTTTATCAATTGATCTTGATTTGGTGAAATGATATATTTTTTAGATAAGATTATTTCAAAATTTTTTCACAAAATAAATGATTTGGTTAGGAGGGCTTACAGGGTTTTTGAAATGCTAGCATTTTGATATGTTTGTGAATTCTATGTTAGTCATGACATGATTCGGGAATGGGTCACAACAAAAGTGGTACAAAGCCCTAGAAAGATAAACAACCTCATATGTTGTTACGTTTGTTTGTGTGGGTAGCAAAAATTAGATTATAAATTTGTTAGTGTTATTTAATGCATTTCTCTCTCTCTTTCTATTAGTTAACAAATATATAGAGAAGGAAACAGGAAGATTATGGATCCACAAGAAGAATGTTTTAAAAAGTTGGAGGAGATAGAACTTGTGTAGAAGTAGAATACTGCTCAACAAACAAAAATGATAGCTAAGATGAGGGAGGAAATACAAAAGCCCAATGCATCGTTAGTCTCTAAAATTGGTGCTAGCAGTGTTGAGGTTAATGAGGTAGTGTTAAACCCTTGAACCGGATCACCAAATGATGCCTAGCTTGGCAGGCCAAGGGCCAAGCGCATGTGTACCTCAGAGTAGGTTGCACACAGACAGTTTTCGGATGACTTGACGGCTGCTAGAAGTTCTACACATGTAGGAGCATGGCAGAATAGGGAATGGCACAAACCGGGGGTTGGGACGGGTAACCAACCACCCATGTACGTGGACACAAGCATAATCGCCACCTGGGGAGGAAGTTACCAGTAGTTGAGCTCAGTTGGGGAATTACCCAGGACATGTGGCACGAGATAGCATACCAGGGAAGTTATGGAACCGTCCATAACTTCCCCATGAACAGAAGATCATGGGAGCACCTTGGAATAGTTATGCTAACTGCTAGGGACAGGTGTGCCATGGACAGGATGTTCACAGTTAGTGCTGCTTGGATGCTGACCAAGGGAAGTTATGGAAACTGTCCATAACTTCCCAAGGACAGATGTTACTTGGATGGTTGATCAAAGGGAAGTTATGGAAACCGCCCATAACTTCCCAAAGACAAATGTCACTCGGATGCTCACCTAGGGAAGTTATGGAAACTGTCCATAACTTCCCCCATGGACAAGTGGCGTGGAGATGATCATGGCCAGATGGCGTGGACATGACCATGGACAGATGGCGTGGAGATGACCATCAGGGAAGTTATGGAACTATCCATAACTTCCTAGAACCGTTGGCACATGATTGTAAGAGCGATTTTCTATATAAGCCTATAGGCTGTACTCGGACAAGTCAGCCCAGATTACCTTGTAATTGGTTTACTTGAGTAATAAAGAGTTGTCCTTGTGCCTATCTGTGTGCTTATTTGTGTGTGTTGATCCGATTATACTATGTACTGTGTGATAATGCCTTGTTGCCCAAATCGTTATTGCCTTGAGAGTTGGTTTCAGTTGCTGATCTAAAGTGAGACTCTAGTACACTCACGGGAAGGACTTGGTTCAGAAGTAACCAACCTTGATTAACATTCATCAGCCCGCACACAATTGATATTGCAGTGAAAAATTTTGGGGTATTCGTCTTACCTGTGACAGGTAGTACCTATGGTTGCAACAGAAATTCAAGTGTCGACAAATAAAAGTGACAAGAAGGAAAAGAAACATTATAATAAGATGATGAAAGCTTTCAAAATATGTAAACCTGCAACATTGATTGGGGATTTGGTTTTGGAAGTTGCTAAAAAATTGGTTGATGAGGATAGAAACCACATTTGATGGCATGCAAGTTTGGGACCAAGATAGAGTTTGATTAATTACTTTCAAACTCATAGATGATGTAGAACAGTGGTGGAAGTCTGCAAGTAGAAGATATTAAGGTGTTGTCTCTTGGGACAAATTTAAGGAGATGTTGTATGAGTGTTTCTTCCCACCAATAGAGAAGGATAAATGAAGGGATCAATTTCTTCATTTGAAATAGGGGAATATAACAGCTCAAGAGAATGAACATGAATTTATGAGTTTGTCTTTCTCTACACTAAAATCGATACCCATTGATATCTTGCGAATGAAAAAGCTTCACAATGGTTTTGGGATGAGACATGTTAGGGGTTGGCGCTAGTTGGAGTAAAGATATATGCAGATGTCATAAATTAGACTTTAGATTTTGAGAGAGCGGAAACTGTTGATAAAGAAGTTGTTTCACACACCTCTATATCATCATCTAAACAATCTAATTATCCCATAGATCAAACAAGTTGCAGTGGAACAAGAAACAATTAAAAAAAAAATTAGAGATTTCTCGTTGGAGAAGTATCTAGTGTGGTTGGGACGCCTACAACACCAATAGTACTAGTTCCAACAACAACATTAAGGGATTCATAGTTTCTGGGGAGATCTCAAAGTTGTAGTTCCTCAGTGAGACGGCCATAACATCTGGGCGAAGAGTTGGCAGAGGATAGGGTTGGATATCAACACCAAGGATATAGTCTCAAATAGGATCTTTGGGTTGGATATCAACACCTAGGATATAGTCTAAAATAGGGTCTTTTGCACCTTAATTATCTATTACTTTTTTTGTTGTGGATAGAAGGGCCATAAAAAATAAATGTCAATTTTGAACACCACAAGGTGTTTCAGCAATTCCATCCCAAATGACTTTATGACCTCCAAGGAAGCATGATAAAGCATGATAAAGCAATAACTAAACCTGATCTAGATGTTAGTGAGAATTTGATTGAAGGTATACTTAGCATTTGTGATATTATTATGTATGTTTCGATTGATGTTGGATCCACATTATCATTTGTTTTTTATAGTATGGCAGATAAATTATAACTCACTCCTATTAGAACGATTACACCCTTGATATTAAGTACACCTACAGGGAAAGGATTTCTTAATATGATTGCGAGAAATTTGTAGTTAAGTATGAAGGACATGAAATGTCTATTGAATTGAGGGTGCTAGAGTTCTTGGAGTTTGATGCCATATTAGATATGGATTGACTTTTTTACTTACCATGCTCATCTTGACTGTTTTGCTAAGAGAGTAGTTTTTTATATTCAAAGATTGCCTTCTTTTGTAAATAGAGGCATGGATACCTCGAAAGCCCCTACTCAAGGTCGATTAATTATTGATGAGGAAGCACAACATTTAGCTGGCATAAAGAAAGTAGACGAAAAGGAGCAAGGTATTCAATTATCAGAAATTCCTGTGGTGAATGATTTTCTAAACGTATTTTTAGATGACCTATCTAGATTACCTGCAAGAACGGAAATTGATTTCATTACTGACTTGATGTTTGAAACCAAACGTATCTCCATCCCACCTTATCGCATGGCACCAAAGGAGTTACAAGAACTTAAGGTGCAACTTGAAGAATTGTTGAGTAAAGGGTTTATTACCCTAAGTATGCCGCCCTGGAGAGCACTTGTATTGCTTGTGAAGAAGAAAGACATGAGTCTACGGCTATGTATAGACTATCGTTAGCTAAACAAGGTAACTATAAAGAATAAATATCCACTTCCACAAATTGATGACTTGTATGATTAGCTATTTTGAGCCAAATTCTTCTCAAATATTGATTTGAGATCAGGGTATCCTCAATTAAGGATTAAGGAAAAAGATGTTCCAAAAATAGCTTTTAGAACAAGGTATGCACATTATGAATTTTTGATTATGCCATTTGGGCCTCCCCTCATAGCCAATAGCATCTAGTTTTCTATTTGAAGGGTGTAATTACCATACTGTTCTCATGTTAACAATAATAAGTAAGCAAGTCATCATCATGTGCGAATCATCAATCAATCATTGTATGCCACCTGAGAGGCGATTTGTAACTTTATCTCTTTTTTCTTTTTATCTTTTCACTGTCTCAACTCTAAGAGACGTCCTATGTCATGTTTACTTAGATAGAATTCATAATAACACATTGAAACCTTTAGATGAAATAAATTAATATCATTTATTTGAAAATCAACTTTAATATTCAAGAGGTATAAAGCCTTCGAGTTTATTACAATGAAAATAACTTTAGAACTGAGAAAGAAAATATGGTCAAATGCCCAACTTATCAAAAGTAAATTTTGAATTAACTAAGTAACCCAAATTATCAAAAGTAAATTCTAAATTAACTAAGTAACACCCATAAGTCACGTAGCTTTTGATAACTAATTCCCTAAAATGTTAGAAAAGAAGGGTGAGTTCAAGAGCTCAGTGGATTATCCCAAATATTTAAATCATAATTTTAATCAAATAAAACATACATGTCAAACACTTTCGTATATTAAGTAATTGAAGCAATTGGTTGTTCACAGTTAACGTTAAAACTGAAATAAATGTGTCGCAGTGTTCCAAATATAGGCAGCGAGGTCAAATACGAATGCTCAAACCCATCATCAGTGAGATGGGGTCAATCTAGATGCCAGTTCACAATTTGGGAAGTGGGGTTAATCCAAAGGCCCAGTTCCAATTTAGAAAATCAAATAATTGGCGAGCCGAGTCCAAGTTGGAACATTCACAATGAAATCCATCACTGCACTGGCACGTGGTTATAATCTTTATTAATCTTTCTTTAGTGACAAATCACAATAATAGCAGATTAAATCAGATGGATAAACATGTAACATCATAACATGGTAATTATCACTCATAGCATTCTTAAGCATGTCAATAGGTCGTGATATTATGTATGTTACTCATGCATCAACACTCACTAATAGTATGCCTCTAAGCATGCATATATCACTCAAAGCATAGCATGTAGATTCAAGGCATGTTCCTAGCCTAAGCAAGCACACATGCATATATCATTTGAATCAAAATAATAAGTTAAAATCTGGAAATCATCTCCACCTCAAAACCTTAGTTCCTTTTGAGCCCTCAACCTCAAAGTTAAGATTCAATATATTATTTTTTATGATCATGGTGTTTCTAACATTCTTGAATCATATCTTAATAATTCCTATCTAATGTGGCCTTTAATTGTGCAAGAATATCACAGTCTTGGTTATATGTACCGCAATAGAGGAAAGGATTGTTGTGATAACCATAACGTACAAGTGAAAAACAAGCAGTGCAAGAGCACTAGCATGGTAACCAAAGGGGTTTTCAGAAAAATAGTGGCATTACCTCCATAGGCTACTATAGTAATCAAATGAAAATTTGCAAAACTCGAGGAAAACAAAGGCATTAAAGCGGTAATGGTGATCACTACCGCGGTAACCACTATGATAATTGGATTTTTTTTTATATATTTCTCCCCTCCTTTGCTTTCCTACGACCTTAGCATCCTAATATTTCAACCTCTAGACCATGAATCATGCATTTGAGACTTACATAGGGTCATTATATTTTTCTTGGATTCGTTGAATCCTCCAATTTCTCCAAAAGAACTCCCAGTAGTGTCTTCTTGGTACTAGGACGTAGAATCCTTGGTTTTCCTTTGTCCTACAACTATAGTTGTTGTGTGAAACAATTAGGGAACAAAAGAATGTCAAGAAGAAGGCTAGGAGAGCAAGAATAGAAGTGGTTCATACTAGCTTGAATGAGGAGAATGGGTTGCTCATGCTAAGTTTATATAAAGTTCAAATTGATAAAATTTATTAAGTTTTTGGGGTGGTTTCCTTGGTAGCAATCTTACGTAACTTTTTTCTTTTCTATTTCACTTGTTTCCTATGCACAAGTATTAGCAAGTATCAATTTTAGAATTTGCCCATGTCTTACAAGCTTCCTACAGTCGTTTTGGAAACTTTATAAAATATTTTTTGCATAGGTTCTTGATGTATTATGCGGTAATGAGAAAGCACTACCACAGTAACCAGAATATAATGTATTTTGTTGAATTTTTTGGGCAGGAACACACCAGCTCCGTAGTGAATATCATTATTGCGATAATTAGTGAGTTGGTCATTTGCAAATTTTGGTGTTCGATTCCAGTTTGCCTATCCATTCATTTAGTTTGATTGTACATGTTTTACATTGTAAATTCTATAGTTTTCTCAAGGTGTACTTTATTTGAATTATTTTATTTTAATTATTCGACAAAATTTTGGCGTATTACAAAGGAATAAGAACAACATCTCAAGACTACGTTACAAATTCTGAGGGACAAAGTTTAATAAATGTGAGTTTTGGATAGATGATGTAAAAGTCTAAAAAATAATAAAAACTAAAATTAAAATTAAAGAATAAATAAATAAATAAATCCAATTCAGTGGTTAGAAGAGTTATTTGAAAAAAAAAATTAAGGACATATATATATATATATATATATATATATATATATATATACATGTATATTTATATATGTATATATATAAATATTGAAAAAATAAAAAATAATTAAATAAAAATATTATTAAAATTCAATTAACTAGTAGAAGAATTAATGAACTTAATTTTAGTACATGACATAAAATGAAATGAGAAATTAGGGAGAAAATGAGATAAAATATGTATATTTAGATGTATAAAGGGATGTAGTATTGTATATAATGTATTTACATATAAAATTAAGCCCAATTGCATAGAAAAACAATCAAAACTGCCACCCATAGAAATTTCTAGGTCCCATGTGAATTAGAGGATGAGGAAATTGGATTAAGATCAAACTCTACAATATTTTATAACAAAAAGTCCTAATACACTCAAAATCCACTCTTATCCTTATCAAACTAATTCTACTTCTAACCTAATCTAATCTTGGCACCTTGTAACACCTCCGAACTTTACGAGCGTGCCACGTTGCGAGCAAATAATTGAATAAATAAAATAAAATATTCTTTAGTAAAGAAATAGCAGAAAATAAAAAAAATAAGAAATAAAGACTATTAAACATATGCTTAAAAATCGTGGCTTGAAAAAAATGAATGAAAATTTTGCGATGCCTGCGAATGCGACGATAAAAGAATAAATAAAATAAAATAAAATAAGGCTTTAAAGAAATGCGTGCAGAATAATTAAATTCAAATCAAAATTTATTAAACTAATGTAACGTATGAGTGTATATGGATTCATAAAATGAAATTTTATAGATGCGTAGAAAAACAAATATATATATATATATATGTATGTATGTATGTATGTATGTATGTATGTATGTATATTTATGCATCAAAGAGAGGATTATACACATATATCAAAGAGATTAATATTTATATCTATGATCTTATGAATCTATAACATGGATAAATGAATAATAATTATATACATACAAGGAAAGCAAGGAAGCCTAAAGATCAAAAAATCAGGTAGGCGTGACTTCCTTGCTCATCTATATTATATGGATTTAAGATTCGAAACATTTGTGTGGATAGTTCTAGGCTATTAGGAATCTTACTATGAAATTGATTGAATTGTTTGGAATGCTTGTGTGATGATGAGACTGAATAGTAACTCATCCATTTCATGCACAATTATTTCATGACATGCATTAATAGAGGAGATACACTTGGTAGCATTAGATACTCATTTTGACTAGCATGTAATTTGCATCCTATAGCATAGGTTATTTATGCGGACTACTTTTGCATGGTATGCATAATTTGAGAAATTATCCAGTATATTGTGAAATTGTTTGGCATGATTGATGCTTATCGATAACACTAAAATAAGATGACGGTTTATTAAGAATCCACGTACCGGTACGATTGACGAGCCTGAAGCGGATCAAGGTGGCATTTCCTATATGTCACCGCTTGAGATCATCGAGCCACAAGGCAGATCGTAGGTATTCTCACCCTGAGCTGATTGTGACAACTCGAAGTCTTTGGGAGATGGTACGACGCCATGGTAAGTACACTCTCTTGGGTTGTAATGTGAGTGTCGATTTATTTTAGACGGTTATTGGAACCTTCTGAGATTTGATTGGATCATAGGGACTACCGAGAGAAGTCTCAACCCTCTTCCGGTCTTAGACTCCGACTAAAACAAATGAATGTGTGAAACGCCTAATGTTTGAAAGTGTTTGTAATGTTTTGGATTGGGTCTGTATAATGCATGTGATGTGTAGGATCGATCCACCGAGCTTTCGAGCTCACTCCCACTTTATTTTTCAGGTACACCTGGACATAGAGTATGTTGACTTATGTCAGAAAACTCGCACTCTGATTGGAAACCTCGAGGGGAGGACGTCCGGGATAGGTGACTTGGTAGTCGTATTTTATGTATTTTACTGGGTTGTTTTAAAGTATTTATATTGGTTTAATTTCGATCGTTTTATATTTCAATGGCTTTCCTTGTGTAATAATTTTGGTTTAAATGAATAGTTTTAAAAGTATTCCGCTACATCGCTTTAGAATTATTCGGTAAAATTATTGTGATTTTCTATATCGTACAGAATATCTTTATAGACATTGACCTGAGAACTAAAGGTTATGAACTTATGGTCAAGAAAAGATTTTAACAAAAGAGAATTTTCAAGTAGCATCTCGATTTTTGATGGGCGACGATCCACACGTGAGGTAAAACGTGAACGAAGGCCCGGCAGAAAATTGGGGTGTTACAAATATGGTATTAGAGCTCAGTATTATGATACACTGGGCTAGATTTGAGTTCACCGGATATGATTTTCACTAAAATGAAGATTTTATTGAATTTGATTTCACTGAAAATGAATTTTATCATAATTGTTTTCATCGAAAAATGAATTTTCTTGAATAGGATTTAAAAAAAAGGGTAGCACGAGTAGAGATCTAGGTAAGGGCGTAGTGATGCCAGAGTATATGAGTCACTGATTACAGATGTGACTTGAATACTAAAGGGTGTTCTCGACAATTGACCTCTTCTTGAGAAGGGTATCCCTGAAGGTAGTGACCTTTCTTGGAAAAAGTACCCCTGATGGTATATCTTTATAGTAGCACTCATATGGTTGGTGCCTTCTTTGGAAAGAGCGCCCAGATGGGTGAACCTTATAGAGTTGTTCTTGAGGGTTGGTGCCAGTCTCAGAAGGTGCACTGTTCCTGATGGTTTGATCCCAACTTTAAGAAGAAGTCCTTGAATGTCGAATCCTATTCGAGAACAAGTCTGATTCGGGAACTATGACATCACAAGTAATGCAATGTAGTTGAACACCATGATCATAGGTCTAGATAGAGACCGAGTATGGTCTTAAAGGCACAGTGGATCATAATTAAATTAAAAGCTTTTAGGACATAGGTTAGAAACTGATAACGTATTTGAATGCACTCTTGTTTGGTCAGGACCCGAGTTTGGGAAGAGCCTGTATCTCTAGTCTCTATGTAGGATGGGGTGCATAGGGATTTGGGGGTACGGAGGAATCCTGAATTTGGAGAATGATGGACCATGTTTTGTGAGTAATCGATTTCTTTGGCTGGACTTGTACGCACTGTATTGTACTGGGATGGGGCAGTGCAGTATGGTGGGTCTTGCGTCAACCTTAGAAACGTCTGTGGTTGCACTGTCGCACTATTTTTAGCCAAGGGCCCAGTTAAGAATAGTGGGGTAGTGTAGTCAGGGATATCAAGATACTTGGGCCATTGTTTGGGTGTAATGTAATTCTAGGCAAAAGTCTGTGTGGAAGGGCGAGTGTGGGATGGGGCACACGGACCTGGAAGCACAAATGGAAGCTCCAGGATTGCATTATGCTGGCATGTATTGTTTGTGTGGTTGTGGAATGTTTGTTTGATCCATAGATGCAGTTGATTAGTTAAGTATTATAACCCAAATTCCTGTTCACAGAAATAGACGAGATGCTGTCAACTTAGAAGTACAAACCTCTAGACAACTGAGACAATCGAGAACTTAGAAACTATGCACCTAGAGTCACCCTAGCACGAGAAACGTGAGATGGCATAGGCATATAGGAAGTGGTGGTTAAGAAGAGGGGCCACGATACCAGAAGATAACTATATATAGATGTGTACATATAAAATAAATGTTATTCTTTAACTTAACAGGAATAGATCATGAATTGCCGAGTTAAATTCTTGACTGGTAGTTCATATTAGGAGGTGAGAGATGAACCTATACTAGGAGGTGAGAGCACGTCGAGGGTGGCAATAACCCGATAGATTTTAGTGATCTGGGAATTGACAACAGAGATTCCTTAGAAAGTGAAATTGGAAATTTTTCCAGGATTTGTAGAACAAGTTATGTAAATTCTACGGTCATTGGTGTTACCACAGCTGTCGACATCTACTCTGACACCAGTACAGTCATTAGCGCAATTAGCGCCTCAGATGCAGCTACAATTCTGAACTTATCAGATAGATAAGCTTACAGATACGATGCCAGAAACTAGATCAGTCATTTATAACAAGGAACGGTGGGAATTGTTAAATGAATTCCAGAAATTGAAACTTAGGTACGTTTTCTGGCATAACTGACCCCTTTTTAGTAGAAAGGTGGCCCATCGAAATGAATCAGCATTTGAAGGCTATGGGAGTGACTGGACCTAGAAGGATGATGTTAACGGCATATTATGAGGGAAAAGATGAGTAAGAATGACTCAGAAAAGGAACAAGCAGAAAAGTTAAGCCTAAGAGGGCACTGTCAGAGCAGATTGCTGGAGGCCTGAAAAGAAACAACATCAGTAACAGAGCAATAATCTTGATAGGACATACCAAGGAAATTAGATGGTGTTAGTAGTCTATTGATAAATTGGAATCAGGAAATAATGGGTGCGATCATACCAGCACTAATTCACCAGATCCCATCAGAACTCTGCAGTTAAGCGTACTTGGGCGAGGGTAGAAACAAGCTAGAATAGAGGGGTGATAGCAGAAGTGATAGCATAAATCTCTGAGAGAGTGATACGGAGATCACCCTCAGTATAAGTGGTGGAAACCCTGTAGCTAATAGTGATACCACAGGTGTGAGTAGTAAGTGCAATCAACACAAGAGAGCACTAGACATTGTACATTTTCTATTCGTGGTGACGTACGTAGTCTTGTTCGAGATCTTATCAAATGTGGAGAGCAGAAGGAAAATTTTGTAAGTTAACCATTTGATATATTCGAATTAAATCATCAGGCTAGGAGAATTTGTTCCTCTGTCCGAGTTGAGTAGATGTTTGAACAGATACAAACCAAACTTCCAAGAACATTAAAATTCATCTCTAGTCTTATGCCAGGAAAAAAAACATCTTCCATATATGGTATATGGATAAAGAAAAGTTTAACTGATGTTGGTATTGCGATTCGAGGTATTGTTCCAACAAGGGTTAATGATCAATACTTAACAAACGTTCTCCCAAAGATTAATGCTGCACTTGGTGGCTTAAATTCTTTGTTGACAGTCGAACAATCTCCTTCTAATTTCCGAACCTCCGAGGTTCCAACTATCACTCTTGGAAGGAATGTTTCATATGGTATTTTTGGTCTGCATGAACTACCCTCTATTTCTGTGGTAGCTAATTCTTGATAAGGACCAGTGATCTCTAGGTATAGGGCATTGGTAAGAACACAATTGCCTAAGGTTGAAGTGATAGAATAGTATAATTTGGTAAGTACTTGTTTGAACTATCTATAACAGAGTCTGATTTTAAAAGCTACAGTCGTTCACCACACAAACTGCGAGATTTCATAAAGAAGGAAAAATGAAAATGTTTGAACAACTCTGGTTCATCTTAAGCAAGAGCATACATCGGACTATTGGTAAGTTCCAAATTCTTTTATGGATATGTCATAAACGTCATGTATGATATCCGAGTTGGAATAGTATAACCTTATATTAAATTATGTCAAGAGGGGTGGCCTGATCGCCCTTCTTAGGTGTCAATTCAGGGAGAAGACCATGCTTACAAATCTTCATACCGATAAATAGGATATGCATTATTCAAAAAAAAAATCAATGATAGTTGAAGGTGGGATATCTCATGAAAGACGGTGGTTATTAGTACTGTTTAGCTGGGTTATGTGAAAGACCTAAAGAAATTTTAACTGCTCCGTAGAGAATGAGTACAGAGAAGAAATGAAATTACACCTGGTAGCATTGTAAGACGATGAATCTAAGGTGGGTGGAGAAAAACCTTAATTATATTCATGGATCGGAGGAATTATGATTTAACGGAACATGGAAGGATTCTTCAAGAAAAATCAGAGTAGCGTAGCAGAAGTGTAATGGATCATTGGAAAGACGAACCGCTGGAAGACAGTAATTAACTCGATACAAATTTCGAGGACAAAATTTTATTTAAGGGGGGTAGATTGTAACACCTCAAAACTTTACGAGTGTGCCACGTCGCGAGCAAATAATTGAATAAATAAAATAAAACATTCTTTAGTAAAGAAATAGCATAAAATAAAAAATAAGAAATAACAACTATTAAACATACGCTTAAAAATCGTGGCTTGAAAAGAATGAATAAAAATTTTGCGATGCCTACGAACGCAACGATAAAAGAATAAAAAAATAAAATAAAATAAGGCTTTAAAGAAATGCATGGAGAGTAATTAAATTCAAATCAAAATTTATTAAACTAATGTAACGTATAAGTGTATATGGATTCATAAAATGAACTTTTATAGATGCGTAGAAAAACAAATATATATATATATATATATATTTATGCATCAAAGAGAGGATTATACACATATATCAAAGAGATTAATATAAATCTATATCTATGATCTTATGAATCTATAACATGGTTAAATGAATAATAATTATATACATACAAACTTGTGATAAGGAGTGACTAAATAACATTGATGTAAATTTATAATAAAGTTTTGAAATAAATCATGATGCCTACTTAGAAAAAAAAACACAAAAAAAAAAGAAAGAAACCGAAATCTGTAGAAATGAGGTGGAGTGTCAAGGAAGACACCGGAACAGGGAGAATGAATTGGAAAATTCGGGACGTTCGGTGGTTGGTCGAGAGATATAATAGAAGGAGGGTGTGAGTTGGTCCGGATGCTCGAATATCAGAAATGAAGAAGAAACTGTACACAAGGTTGAATGGAAACCGAAGAGCAATGGTGCTCTGTTTCGTGTGGCTGTTGCTACAGCAATGCAGAACCGGAGAAGAAGAAGAACAGGAGCACGATGAATGATCACTGCTGCAACTTGGAGTGAAGAAGAAGAAGAACCAGCAAATGAAGGGTGTAATGTGCCCTGTTGTGGACGGTGAGCAAGTAAAGAATGAGGAAGCAGCTGCTGGGAATGCATCCAAAAGATGAAGAACAGGGGAGAGCTACTGCACTGGACGAAAACAAAAGGAATGAGCATCGGTGCTCTGTTTAAAGGGGGTCGAACAGAGGAAGGGAAGAAAGTAGCTAACTGTTGCTGCTGCTGGTGTCGCCGGACAAGAAGAACAGAGAACAGGAAAAAAAAAGAGGACAAAAGCTGGTTGCTACGGCGTGGGACCGTGAAGTGCTGTTGGATGCTGGACCATGGAAGGTGGAAGATTTCAGCTGCTGGTTTTGGGAGATGTTTGAACATGAAACCAGGAAGATAGGCGCCACTGCCAGTTGAAGAAGAAAACATGCAGGGGAGTGGAAGCTGAACGTAATTGTTTGGTTGTTGTTGCTAGACAGTGAAGCCGAGGAACAGCTGCTGGTGCCGTCCCCATCGCTGCATGCTACTGCTGCTCCAAGACATCGTTGCAGAACCATGGTGTGTTGCAGCTGCTGCTACAATTTCTTCTGTTGCCGCTACTACCACCATTGAACAAGGAAGAAGAACCAGAGCCATGCCCTGTTTTGTGATTGCTGCTGTTGCTATCAGTACCGCTGAACGATAGCTGAAGAAGATGATGAAGAAGACAAACGAAGAAGAAGGGAACCATCAGCAGTCGAATTTTTGGACTTGAGCAAGCTAGTTCGTGAGTGAGCCGGAAATTCTCATTATGGTTCGGCCAACCATTGGAAAAATAGGGAAGATGGTTCAACAGGAAATTTGAAGGAACACATCACCTTATTAGCTCCAATTCTGGTTTTAACGAACTAGGAAATAGAGAAGGTGAGGAAAGGAATTTTCGTTTTGATTTTCTTTCTTAGTTCGTGAATTAGATGAAATTTTACTTAGTTGAGATGCAGGTTGTTCTTGGTTTTGGTTTGAATTGCAAATTGTTTAACAGAAATTGGAAGAAAATTCTTAGTTCTTGACTTAATGGTGTTGTTCGACATTGGAGTGGGTGTTTGAAGGATTTAAGGTGTGGTAGAACAACTTGATGGCGAGTAATTGGATAAAATTGTTGTAATGAGTTTTGGTTTTATAATAGTGAAACCATTACTCTAAAAGAAGAAAATCAAATGGCGGAATTTAGTTATTTGATTGAGTTATATTATGACAAATTTGCTTGGGAATTTGGATGTTGGAATGGACTAGGGCAGATTAAATTGATGGCAAAGAATTAGAATGTAGATGTATGTTGATCTTTAAACTTATGGTTTCCTGTTGAACAGAAGCGAAATCAACGTACTCGAAGGAATTGAAGACGCGAACGTAAATTTCAACTGAAACAAAAATTGAAAGGTACGATGTTAGCTTAGTTAATTAATTAATTATTTAATTATTTTATTTTTGTAACCTTGAAAAAAAATTAGTTAGAACAAATTAAAAATATGAATAATTTATTTAAATCATAGAAAATAAGAAATTTAGGAATACTTAAGTAATAAATTTTAATGTATGAAACTGATATCTAGACTACAGGATTATTTTAGAAAGTATTTGAGTCTGAGAATAAGTTGAATAAGATTGAATTTCAATTAGGAAATTAGTGAATCTCATTAACTGTTGAATTTCATATTATAGATTTCGAATATCGAGGATTTCAAAGGAAAGCAAGGAAGACTGAAGATCAAAAAATCAGGTGGGCGTGACTTCCTTGCTCATCTGTATTATATGGATTTAAGATTCGAAACATTTGTGTGGATAGTTCTAGGCTATTAGGAATCTTAATATGAAATTGATTGAATTGTTTGGAATGTTTGTGTGATGATGCGACTAAATAGTAACTTGTCCATTTCATGCACAAATATTTCATGACATGCATAAATAGAGGAGATACACTTGGTAGCATTAGATACTCATTTTGACTAGCATGTAGTTTGCATTCTATAGCATTGGTTATTTATGCGGACTACTTTTGCATGGTATGCATAATTTGAGAAATTATCCAGTAGATTGTGAAATTGTTTGGCATGACTGATGTTTATCTATAACACTAAAATAAGACGATGGTTTATTAAGTATCCACGTACCAGTACGTACGATTGACGAGCCTGAAGCGGATCGAGGTGGCATCTCCTATTTGTCACCGCTTGAGATCATCGAGCCACAAGGCGGATCGTAGGTATTCTCACCCTGAGCTGACTGTGACAGCTCGAAGTCTTTGGGAGATGGTACGACGCCATGGTAAGTACACTCTCTTGGGCTGTGATGTGAGTGTCGATTTATTTTAGACGGTTATTGGAACCCTCTGAGATTTGATTGGATCACAGGGAATACCGAGAGGCATCTCAACCCTCTTCCAGTCTTAGACTCTGACTAAAACAAATGAATGTGTGAAACGCCTAACGTTTGAAAGTGTTTGTAATGTTTTGGATTGGGTCTGTATAATGCATGTGATGTGTAGGATCGATCCACCGAGCTTTCGAGCTCACTCTCACTTTATTTTTCAGGTACACCTGGACGTAGAGTATGTTGACTTATGTCAGAAGACTCGCACTCTGATTGGACACCTCGAGGGAAAGTCGTCCGGGATAGGTGACTTGGTAGTCGTATTTTATGTATTTTATTGGGTTGTTTTAAAGTATTTATATTGGTTTAATTTCAATCGTTTTATATTTCAATGGCTTTCCTTGTGTAATGATTTTGGTTTAAATGAAGAGTTTTAAAAGTATTCCGCTGCATCGCTTTTGAATTATTCGATAAAATTATTGTGATTTTCTATATCGTACAGAATATCTTTATAGACATTGACCTGAGAACTAAAGGTTATGAACTATATGGTCAAGAAAAGATTTTAACGAAAGAGAATTTTCAAGTAGCATCTCGATTTTTGATGGGCAACGATCCACACGTAAGGTAAAGCGTGAACGGAGGTCTAGCCGAAAATTGGGGTGTTACACACCTCCCTTTCCTTTTTCCTCCAAATGTCAACTTCCATTTCTCTTCTTTCCTCCCTAGTCATGCCATAGTTAACAAGAAAAGGAAGCTCTACAAAAACTTGCGATTTTAGCCCAAGAATCACCACAAATCAATTCTACAAGGTAGTGTACTATTCCAAACTCTTAATGTTTGTTTTCTTCACTCTTTTTCCCATCTTTTTGAGATTTAATTCCCCATCAACAAGTCTTGAATCTCTTGTTTATCTTCACCATTAAAATAGATCCATTAATCAAACCCAAAGGATCCAAGACGCCTTCTTCGAAATATACATCATCAACTAGGTGTTTTGGGCAACGGAAGTAAGGTATAATGATTCTATCCTTTCTAATGCTCACTTTTCGATCTCCTGCAATTAATCTAATGCATTAGGAGCTTCTAAGACTATGGAAACATGAGAAGTTGAAGCAAATCATGTCTACATGGGGGAAGTGATCAAATATGCATATATGCTTATGAAATCAATAACTATGCATGTCATATGATGGGTGTAGTAATCATTATGGTAAAATAATGTAAATAATGCATAATTTGATAAAAAAAACCAGCATATTAGGTTGCTAGAAAATCATCAATTTAGTTGCACAAGATTTTAAATTTAGTATATTATGATAGAGCGTACAAAAAAGGCATGTATGCATGAATTAACTAGTGTATATGAATGATTAAGGGGTAGTTGAGTATAATTGCATTTGGGGGATGTTTCCATGCATTTAGACGTAAAAAACCAGCAAGTTGGTTTGCTGGAAATTGAGGATTAAAGGAAAAAAGACCTTATAAGGCCTCATGTTTATTTTATATCCCATTTAAGGTGCCTTATAGAACAAATTTTCCATTTAGGTCTCTAATTGACACGTAGGAGCTAGGTGGAAAGCAGATGTCCACAGTGGAGCTCTGTGGGTTTAAAGTTATTGCCGCCCCTCTAAGGGGCGGTATGAAATTTTTTTTATTTCGGGCCATTTCCACCCTTCTAAGGGGCAGCATGTGGTTTTTTTTTCCAAGTCAATGCCGCCCCTTGAAGGGGCGACATTGGTCTATTATTTTTTTTATTTTTTTTTCAACTTTTAATACAAATTGTTTTTGATCACTACAGGCAATCCGGGAGGGTTTTTTTGCCGAACCAGTTACAGCGCGTTCTAATAGTCCCACACGAACTCCCAGAAGCGACAAAAAAAAATTTTGATCCCCGGATCCAGATTTCACTACCCCACTTCAATTCTTCTATTCTATTGAAAGTTTAGCTTTTGAAAAACTGTTTTCGATCACCACAGCCAATCTAGGAGGGTTTTTTGCCAAGACGAGTTCTAGCGCGTTCTAATAGTCCCACACAAACTCCTAGAAGTGACGGAAAAATTTTTTGATCCCCAGATCTCAATTTCACTATCCCACTTTAATTGTTGTATTCTATTGAAAGTTTAGATTTTGAAAAACTATTTTCAATCACCACGGCCAATCCGGGAGGGCTTTTTTGCCGACACTAGTTCCAGCGCGTTCTAATAGTCCTACATGAACTCTCGGAAGAGACATAAAAATTTTTAGATCTCCGAATTCCAATTTTACTATCCCATTTCAATTCTTCTATTCTATTAAAGGTTTAGCTTTTGAAAAACTATTTTCGATCACCACGGCCAATTTGGGAGGGATTTTTGTCGAGACCAATTCCAATGCGTTCTAATACTCCCACACAAACTCCCAGAAGTGACGAAAAAATTTTTACATCCCCGGATTTCTATTTAAGATTTGCATTTTAATTAGATAAAGAAGATGACAAGTGAGATATGCATTTTAGTTATAATTTGTAAAAAATTAAATTCGATTTTTTCAACTAATTGTATTTTCTTCAATCTTATTCTAATTTATTCTATTATATTCAATCAAGGGACAAAAAAAACTTTCATTTCTTCAAAAAAAAATTGAACTAAAGCACCGAACTAACAAAAAATTATATTTACATGTATACTATCAATATTAATCAATATTTACTTTGTTTACTTTTAAATAAAAATACTAAACTCACCAATATTTCAACATGGAGACATGACATAGCAAAATTGCAGTTATACATCAATTTAATAAGCTTTAAATAGATATGGTTACCTGCTCGTTTAAAAGTGTGCAATAATATAACTGGCTATCATTGTAGACGATAAAGACAAAGAGCACGCACAGGCAATGAAAAACAAAGTGTTGCTAGCTACTGCTTGGCTGTAAATATTAAGACAAAGAAGATGAACAAGTGCAATGAAGATGAAGATATGCAGTAAAGATGAAGATGAAGAACAACCTATAGTACCTTCTAAAGATCGCAGCCCACGATTTCTTCCAGGTAGCCCACAGTTTCTTCCAGTGGCGGTATGTAAACAACACCAATAGCTAATCTGAGACTGTTTTGGTGTCGGAGATAGGAAGAAGATGACAAGTGAGGCTAGTCCGACGGAGATTAAACAAATATATTGACGAACAAGATGAAGAAAAGCTCCACCAGCACAATTTCAAATGGGTCGAAAGGTGGAGATGATCAAACAGAAGCGTTGTCGGATTCCAATTTGCAGCCTCCAGCTGGAGATGATCGAACAGGTGAGAGTGCATCACAAAGATTTTGGTTTGCAGCTGGACATAGAGGGTTTTGGACAGAAAGAAGCAGCTAGAAATAGAAACGAGGGAGACAGCCGAAAAAAGAGGGTTTCAAACAGAGATAGCGGGTTTCAGCCGGACAAAGACAGTCAAAGAAAGAAGATGATGGACAAAGACTGAGAACTGGTTAGGGCATCACAAAGAGGATGAAGAAGATGATGGAGGGGTTCGTATTTATAGAATGCCGGCATGGTGGTTTTTGTGAAAATCAAACAAAATTTTGCGGCAATGCCGCCCTTTCAGAAGGCAGCATCAAGAAAAATTTAAATTTGCCCACGCCGTGCTTTCGATGGGCGGCAATATCAAAAATTCAATTTTTGGGTGGCACCATTGTCACTACTACCAAAAACCAAGCACGCTGCGCCAGCTGGGCGATGACATGGCGCCCAGCTGGCACAAACATGCCTAAAAGGGGATATAGAACTTAAAACATACTAAAATGGTATATAATATAATTATCAGGCCTAAATTGGTTTTTTCCAGGATTAAACATGCTTAGGTGATTAGAAAAGGGGTGTGAGGTTTATTATACATCAAATAATGAAAATAGGCATGTAAGTTATGGAAATGGCTATGATCTCATGCACTTAGTGCATGTTAGCCTTCAAAGTGTTCAAAAAGGTCTAAAAAGTACTTAAAGGATAAATATTTATAGTTGGAAAAAGGGGAGGGGGTGGTTAAATTGAACAACCAAATAAGGGCAACAGTGTGCACCGAATGCACTAAAAAGGCGAATAGTGCACTGTTTGTCATGCTTGGTAAGAAATTAGTAAATTTATGATTTTAAAATATTAGATGATGTTCAAATACTAAAAGTAATTATTTTCAATATGCAAGATTAAGAATTTATGACATTCAGGACTATAGTGCACAAAGAGAAAGGATTGAAGATTCATTTTGATAGGTGGAGATGATTACCCTACTCTTTAGTAAGATCTGAGTTTTAAATATGGAATACGGTTGTTTGTTTATATGATTGAATATTTAGGATCATCCTAATTTGTGATTGTTTAATTGTTGTGGTTGATTAATTTCATGTTTGTGTGATATGATGAAAAGCATGGTGTATATTGAATAGTATGTGTGGTGATTTTGTACATGATGTTTACATGTTTTCACATAATCATATTCTTGAATTATGAGATCTTGAGCATGATCAGAATTGGATGTTGTGTAATACATTAAATCATTGTAATCAAGAACTAAACCACATACTAATTCAGTGAGTCACAATTATCACTATTGGTGTTCTCAAAGAAGTGACACTATTATTGTGAATGGAATGGTGCGTATGTCCCTAGTTCTTGGATATTGGATAATGAGTGTGTCCGTACACTCCTTGTGATCTAGTCGTTGTCACTACTTTTTTGATGGATGTGGTTATGTGATGAGAACATCGAGGAAAATTCTTTTGCTCAAAATGTAAACTAAAAAACAATTGAATTGTATGAAATGCCTAATGTTTGATAAGTGTGTGCATGTTTTGTATTTTAACTCAAACAATGCTTGAGATGTACTTACTATTTATGATCCACTAGGCTCTTTAAGCTCAACCCACTTCTTATTTTTTAGATACCCAATGGTTGAGCATTGGTATTGATGAGATGTAATAGAGTGTAGTTTAGTGGTATACCTCCCTGACAAGGTCATCTTGGTCATGAGTTTGTTATTGTCCTTAGTTTGGGCAAGTAGTCAGTGAATCTCTCTTTATTTCATTCATTGAGTTACTATTTGACACTTGGCCATGGAGCTGAAGTTTAGTTACCAATATTGATGTGAATTAATTTTTGTTAAGTTATTTTTTCATCTGAAGGTTTTCATTATAAATTTATTGACCAGTTTAATTGCACATTCTTATATGATTTTATGGGAGTTACCTAGTGTCCAGGAGGTTATGGTATTGTAACAGTAATGCCCGGGTTCTTGAACATGACACATGGCATGTTATAGATTAAGTGAAATTTTTGGGTCATGTGGTGAGTGCAAAGGGTATCTTTGTAGATTTCTCGAAAGTTGAGGCTATTATCAACTGGCCAAGACCAACCACAGTGACTAAAATTTGAAGTTTTATGGGTTTAGTAGGATATTGCAGGAAGTTTGTGGAGGGCTTTTCTGAATTAATTGCTCTATTAACTAGGTTAACTCATAAGAATGTGTCCTTTGTGTGGACGAATGCCTGTGAGGAAGTTGTTATTGAATTGAAAAACAAGTTGACTACTACACTAATATTAGTACTTCTAGAGCTTGGGAAAGAGCTAGTCATATATACTAAAGCATTACATTTAGGTTTAGGGTGTGTTATGATGCAAGAGGGCAGAGTGAGAGCTTATTAATCTAGGCAATTAAAGGTGCACGAGAAAAACTACACAATATATGATTTAGAATTAGCCATAGTGGTGTTTGCTTTGAAAGAATGCAAACATTACCTTTATGGTGAGAAGTTTGTGGTGTGTTTTGATGCAAGAGGGTAGTGTGATAGTTTATTCATCTAGGCAATTAAAGGTGCATGAGAAAAATTACCTAGTATATGATTTAGAATTAGCCATAGTGGTTTTTGCTTTAAAAGAATGGAGACATTACCTTTATGGTGAGAGGTTCACATTATCATTGATATAAAAGTCTAAAGTACTTGATTGATTAAAAAGAGTTGAATGTGAGGCAACATAGATAGTTAGAATTCCTTAAGGATTATGATTTCACTCTTGAATATCACCTTAGAAAAGTCAATATCATTGCTAAACTATTGAGCAATAAGTGAATTGAAACTAGAATTGTCACTTGTCAAATGGCTAATGAATGGTGGATGCTAAAATGGGCTATAGTCATTAGTACATTTTCAATTAATTCTTCAATGGGTATATGTGTGCAAATGTTAATGCGGCTAGCAGATACTCAAACAAGAAGGATTAAGGATTTGCAGCAACATGATTCAAATTTTGGGATGTATGATTCTTGGGTACTAGTGTTGATCAAAATGATTGGCATCAATATTCTAATGGTATCCTTTGATTTCAAGGGAGTATATGGGTGCCACTTAATGAGGAGCTTAGAGCTGAGTTACTCTAGGATGCACATAAATCTCAATACACTAGCCACCTAGGAGCGACAAAGATGTATCATGACATGAAAAAGCCAATTTGGTATAATGGAATGAGAAAGGATATAGTTGATTATGTATAGAGTTGTGGAGTGCGTTAATAAGTAAAGGTTGAATGCCAAAGGCTTGGAGGGAAAATGCAACCATTATCCACTCTTGAATGGAAATAAGAGCGTATCAAGATGGATTTTATTACTGGGTTTAGCAAGGACTAAAGGTAGATATGATGCCATCTAGGTGATTTGAACATCAAGTGCTCTGTGAATAAACTAAGCAGCTTGTATAAACTGAGATGGTGAGACTACATTGGGTGCCTATATCTATTGTATCGAATCAAGATCCAAGGTTTACATCATGGTTCTCATAGTCATTATAGACCCAATTAGGGATCCATCTTTGGTTAAGTGCTACATTTCATCCTTAGTTTTATGGGCAATGTGAACAAGTGATTTAGATGCTTGAGCACAGGCTCAAAGCTTATATCTTAAAGTTGGTGGAAGCTAGAATGAATAACTTCATTTGTGTGAGTTTGCTTAAAATAACAGTTATCAAGCAAGTATTAGCATGGCATCGTTTGAGGCTCTTTATAGTAGACCTAGTAGATCTCCAACTTATTGGTATAAAGTTAGAGAATCACAACTGCTAGGGCCAGAGGTTGTTATAGATCACACATTAGAGATTAAGCGAATGAGTCGAAACTCAAGACAACCAAGATTCTCAGAAAAATTATTTTGATAATTGACATAAGCCTTTAGACCTTGCAATTGGTGATCAGTTCTTATTGAAGGTCTTGCCCCGAAAATGTCAGATAATATTTGGAGTAAAAGGAAAGTTAATTCAATACTCTGTAGGACCGTTCAAGATTTTAGAGAGAATTGGTCTAATAGCTTACAGGATTAATCTACCTCCTCAGCTAGTTGGTATTCATAATGTATTTCATGCATCCATTTTAAGGAAATATTATCCAAATTTGATGCATATTCTTGACGTGACTCAATTACAAGTTGGCGAGGATCCAGCTATAAAGAAAGACCCATACAAACAAATAGTTGGCAGAAGGATACACAAATTGAAATAAAGAAATTTATTTGGTTAGAATCAGATGGCAATGTCATGTTAATGAAGAGCAACCTAGGATCATGAAGATATGATGCCGAAGCAGTTTCTAGACTTTTTTCACTACTTGGGTTGTTTTCTTTGTTTTTAATTTCGAAGACAAAATTTTTTAGTTGGGGAGATAATAACAACTCAAAATCTTTATTACACACAGATATCTTGTCTGTGTATATACTTATGAATTAGACATGTCTACATATATGTCTAAGTCAAAAATATATGTACATCATTGTAAATAACATTATGTGGAATAAGAAAATAAAACTTATAAAGAAATTTGAAAACATAAGAATATACAATAATATAGAAGATCAATAAAAGCATATATATATATATATATATATATATATATATATATATATATATAACACTCTCCCTCCCCTTGTGGCCCATACCAACTGGTTTCTAGTTTCTGAGGGTATAATTATCAAGATGCCCTCGAACTCAAATAATCTGGCATGTTCACGTCATGTGCACAATATAATTTCAATAATGGCTATCCGAATCTAGCACGTTCATGTCACGTGCATAATATAATTTCAATAATGGCTATCCGAGAGGCGGAACGTGACTTTTATCTCTTTCTTTTTCTTTCTATTTCGGTCACAACTCTATGAGACTTCTTATCATATTAACTCATGTAGATTCATATAAAACACTTTGAAATCTTTAAATTAAATAAATTAATATCATTATTTGACAATCAATTTCAATATTCAATGGGTACAATGACCTTTGAACTTATTCAATAATTTTAACCGAAAAGGAAAATTGAGGCCAACTTGCCCGACTAAAAATAAAACTATGAAACCCGTAAATTCTAAAAATAAATAACTAAGGAAAACTTCATCTTGATCATGCATCCTCTACCAATTTTCTAAAATATTAGAAAAAGGGATGAGCTCAAGAGTCCAGTGAATCATCCCAAGTATTTAAACCATTATTTCAATCAAATAACACATACATGTCAAACACTTTTGTAGATTAGGTGATTATAACAACTAGTTGCTCAACAATTAACGTTAAAACCGAAAGGAGTCCACTTCATTGTTCCAAATCTAGGGAGTGAGGTTAATCCAAACACTAAAACCTTCATCCATGAAGTGGGCTCAATTCAAATGCCCAGTTCACTAGTTGAGGAGGCAGGGTCAATCCAAACGCTCAGTTCCAAATCAAGAAAATAGCCGACAAGCTCGATCTAGGTTGGAACACTTACGATGAAATTTATCACTGCACTCGTACATGGTTATCATCTTTATTAATCTTTCTTTAATGGCAAAACTCACCATAGCACATTGAATCAAATATAAAATAGGAAAATCGCATATGAGCATGGTAAACATCATAGGCATGTTATATCATAAAGCATAGATCATGTTGTCATGCATCATCATTCATATAACTCTAAGCATGCATATTCGAGGCATAACATGGATATTCAATACAAACCATAGTCCTATACCACGAGCATACATGCATCTATTATTTGAATCAAGATAATAATTTAAAACTTAGAAATCATCTCCATCTTATGTTTGATTCCTTCATGTCCTTATACTGTTAGTTCGAGCATTCTTGATCCTTCAACCTTGCAGATTAAGATCCAATACATTATTCTTGGTGATTATGGTGTTTCTAACACTTTTAAACCATACCCTAATGATTCCTTATCCTACATAGCATGCAATGTGCAAAGAAATCATGTTAAATGAATCTTAATGTGGTCTTGCTTCTGCGTACCACAGTAAAGGAAAGGATTGTCGCTGTAATTAGAATGCACAAGTGAAAAAGGGAAGTACAGAGGCAGTATTGCGGTAGGCTACAATAGTATCTAGTGGAAATTAGTGAAACAGGGTCACGTTACCGTGATAGAGTACTACAACAACCAGTGGGGGTCAGAAAAATAGTTATATTACCACGGTAGGGTACTGTGGTAACTAGAGAGAGTTTACAAAAAATAGGTACAATACCGCAATAGGCTACACTAGTAATCAGAGTGAATTCTTACAAATAGAGGAAAACAAAGGCATTACTATGATAACCACAATCAGTACCATGGTAATCAACATGAATAGTAAATTTCAATGCATGTTTATCTTGTACCTTATTCTCCTATGACCTTGGCATCCTAATACCTTGAATTCTAGACCATGAACCATGCATTTGGGACTTAGATATGGTAATTATCTCTTTTTTGATCCATTGAATCATCTTGTTTCTCCAAAATAATACCAAGAAGCAGGTCCTCGCCACTTTCAAATAATATTCTGGGCTTTAATCCTTCCTAATAATATGGTTACTATGTGGATTAGCTACGAATCAAAAGAGTGCCAAGAAGATGACTAAGAGAGCAAGAAGAGAAAATAACTCATGCTTGCTTGAGTGATGAGAATGTGGTGTTCATGCTAGGTTTATATAAAGTTCAAATTGATAGGGTTTAAGAAGTTTGGTTTTGTTTTCCTAGTAGAAATCTTTCCTAAACTCTTCCCCTTTCTATTTTATTTGCTTCCTATGCACAAGTACTAACAAATGATGGTTTTAGAAACTCCTACGTGTTTAGAAACTTTAATAGTCATTTTTGAAACTTTACATAATCTTTTTGTGCAAGTTTTACACGTATTATCATGGTAGTAAGAAGGCATTACCACAGTAACCAAAATACAGTGTTTTCATTGAATTTTTTGGGCAGGAACGCACTACTATGGTAAGGGATTCCATTAGCGTGGTAACCAGTGAGATTTTCATGTGTGAATTTTTGTGTTTTGTTCCAGTTTCCCGACTCCTTCATACATCGAATTGTACACCTTTTACACTATTATTTCTATGATTTTCCCAAAGTTCATTTTATTTGAATTATTTTATTTAATCATCCAACAAAAGTCTGAGATATTACAACCCATCCTCCTTAAAATAAATTTCATCCTCAAAATTTGTATTTGTTCTAATATTGTCTAGTCATGCATTTCCGGTAAAGAAGTCCGGGTTTTTACTTTTCATTTGGCTTTCTAGCTCCCATGTTGCCTCTTCCACTCCATAATGCCTCCAGAGAACCTTGACTAAGACGATGTCTTTCATTCTTAAGTTTTGTACCTTGCAATCTAGGATTCCAATTAGTAGCATCATCTTGGATGTCAACCTCCTTCCAATAGATTATGTGAGAGGAATCTAATTCATATCTTCTCAACATTGACACATGGAACACATTGTGAACTGAAGACATTTTGTTTGGTAGGTCTAACTCGTAGGTGCATCCACCGATCCTTGTATGTATCACAAATGGATAGATGAACTTGGGTGATAGTTTTCCTTTATGCCCAAACTGTTTGATTCCTTTCTGATAGCTAATCCTCAAATATACTTTATCACAAGTTTGAAACTCCTAAGGTCTTCTCCTATTATTTGCATAATTCTTCTACCTACTATATGCCATAGTCAAATCTCTTCTATATCTGTTTGACATGATTATTCATTTTTTCCACTAAGTCTAGCCCTGCAAGCACATGATCCTCGAAGTTGACCGAATAGGTTGGTGATTTGAAGGGTCTTCAATAAAGAGCTTCATAAGGAATCATATTTATGCTTACCTAATAACTATTGTTATGGGTGAATTTTGTCAAGTGTAAATACTTGCTTCAGTTGCCCTTAAAATCAAATGACTCTCTCAGATTGTCCATTTGTCTATGGATGGAGAGTTGTATTCATGGTAAGTTTTGTGCCCAACTCTTTTTATAGACTCTGCATGTAAATTGAGAGTCTCTCTCT
>JAJIYU010002544.1:0-29871 GCA_030144865.1 Tinospora cordifolia
TTTTCCTCTTTAGTTTCCTCCTTCTTCACGGCCCCAAATTGCTGTCTGAACAGAGGTTCTAGTTTCTCTTCTTTTGTTCTGCTTCCATTTTGTGTGACGATGCAGCAGCGGCAGCATTAGCAGCATCAGCAGGAACAGCAGCAACGTTTTTCCTTCTTCTTTCTGTGACAACTCCTCTTCAGCTTCCTCGCTCTGTTCTTCTTCACGTTCTGCAGCAACCAGCTGCTTCTTCACCTTTGTTTGATGACTCACTAGCTCAAGCCTCATACCAATTTTTTTTGTTTAGCTCGTTTACTTGATTTCCAAACTCCAAAATGTTTCTTCATTTCATCCCAATTTCCAGATCACGCCATGATTCTGCAACAGCCGTCTGGAGCAGCTGTAGCCATGGTCTTCTTCTTCACACTGAGCATGCAGCAGAATTTTTGCCCCTTTGTTCTTGTTTTCCATCGCGTACCCTCTCTGTTTGTGACTCCCGGCCAACAGCTCGGCTTCATGTCTCTGCAACAACCATTCGAAGCAGTAGCAGCTTCTCTTCTTTACCTTTATCTTCCTCGTTCAGTAGTAGTGGCAGCTTGCAGCACCATCCATAGAGCAACCGTGCTCTACTCCTACTTCCCTTCTCTGTTCGATGCACCACCCCACCTCAATGACTAGTCTTCTTCATTTCCTCTTCTTCTTCTTTTCCGTCCGGCAACAACTATTACCGACCGCGGCAGCTTCCTCTGCCTGCTTCTCCAATCTTCTGTCCAGACAACTCGAGACCCCGCTCTTTGGCTCTCTTCTTGGATACTCCTCTTCCACCGCCCATTTAACCGGGTGGTTCAGGTTGTCATAGGTATAAATATATACCTAAGTTTTATTTTACTAATTTGTTTATTTTTCTGCACATCTATTAAATTTAATTATATCAATCCCTATACAAGTATATATTACCTTAGTTTAATAAATTTAGTCTAATAAACCAAAATTCGAATTTAATTACTCACCACGCATTTCCTTAAAAACCTTTTTTTTTCCTATTCTATGTATAAACATTTCCCAATTATCGATTTCTTCTCACTTCCTAATTACTATTTTTACTAATCTATAAAAATTTTCAATTGCTACATTTTATCATACATAAGTTATATTATTATTACTATTGTTGTTTTTTTTCTACACTAATCAAAATAAACATCCATTAATTAATTTGGCTATATATATAGCTATAAAACATAGTTTTATCTAAATTTTTTTTCCATTATTATTATTATCATAGTTTTCCCTGTTTACTCGCGATGTAGTGCTCGAAATATCCCGGGGTGTTATAGGAGCCATCTGAGGAGTTATCTGTGGAAGTGTCCTTCTCAGTTAATCGAGTACCCTCTATGACATTTCACTCATCATGGCTTCCATCTGTGCCTCCATCTGTGCCTCCATCCTAGCAGACAGTTCCTGCTCTTCTTGTTCAGTCTCCTCAGAGGTGGTGGATCGAGTTACGTACCTTCTAGCTCTAGCCATTTTCTTGTAAAATTGAGTAAAGTGTCAGTATGTGTCAAATATTCGTGCTATCATGGCTCTAGATTCAGTTTCTAGGTTCTCTATTTATTCAGTGGCCTAAAGTCTTTCTTCTAGGTTCTTTTTATGCATGGGTACAGGATTTGGTCTTAAAGTAAATAAATAGTAAAGCATGCATATCACACAATCATACAATCAAGCTAGCACAGCAAGGTTCCAAGCTTCCACCTAAGCTTTCAGGTTCAAGTGTCTCACACCACTCTACCCTTTCCACTTAGGCTTTCACTCAAAACAGAGCCGCACCGAAACAATTTCGCAAATTGCTCGATAACTAAGGTTCCCGGGCCCACTATACTCAACCGTCCCATACCAGTGAGCATAGAGAAACCCATTCTGCCAGAGTTACCGATCATTCACAACACATGGTCCATCATTCTCCGAGTCCAGGCTTCCTCCATAACTTCGAATTCCTATGCATCCCATACTACATAGAAACCGAAAATTATAGAAGATTCCCGGTCTCGTGTTCTAATCAAACAATTTTCTGTTTTTACACAAGTTTCAGTCTCTAGCCTATGTCCTAGAGTTTTATGCTTTTGATCCACTGTGCCACCCATGGCTACACTCATTTTTACCTGAGGTATTTTCTCTGGACCTGGGGTTCGATTCTGGTTGACTTACAACCTCTGTCTGGTCAAGATACCACCTTTGACATCTTTTTTTTACTTCAATTCAATTCCTTGCCCTAATTTTTCACCTTCTAATTTTCTTTTATCGAAAATAAGAGTGTTCTTCAACTCTGACTACTCATATAAGTTGGTGGGACAACCTCTAGGTCGGGCGGCGAGACTAAAGTCTGCTTAACAACCGCGCTTCTTAGGGCGAGATAACCCACCTCCCTTTCAATGTTTAACTTTACTTGGGACAAAGCTTATCCACTATCAACTCAACTTGTAGTATTTGTATCCAACAAAAACATTTTCAAAACATAAATTACCCTTTTTGAAAACATTTTCTAAAACATTCATCAATTTCAAAAAATAAAAGGTAGGGCATTCTAAATTCAATTCAATTCAATTCAAGGTGAAGCCCTAATTTGGGTTTCTAATTCTCATCAAGCAACTAATGTTTGACTTTATATTTCTAGCCTAATCAACACATGTTTAGGCTTAACTTTCTATTTCTAGCTCAAGGCACCTAAAGCCTAGGCTCTGATACCACCTCTCTAACACTCCAACCCTCGTATCTTTTAAGTAGTGTACATTGCCACCGTTCTCTTGACAGTGGACTTAACAAAACGGGGCTGGTGCTACATTACAAGCGACACACACTTGTTCTTTTCTTTTCAATATCTCATGCCTTTGTATAAAATTCAAGAATACAAAATTTTCAATAAAATCAAAGCAAATTAAAAGAGATAAAGAAATTCAAACTATTTTATTCATAATAATAATTGAGAGTACTAAACTCTTCAAAAAAGAACTAATTGTTACAGCGGAAGACTTCAAAATACTTTTCAGGAGAAAAGCATAAAAACTTTGGGCAACATGCCCTAAAAATTCAAAAAAAATATAACACTAAAGAAACTTTCTGAGAAACTATCTATATTCAACTACTTTATGGGTTCATGTTCCTGGAAAATAAGAAAGGAAGAGTGAACACATAGCCCAGTGGATCCTTTTTGAACAACCATCTTTTCTATTCAAACTCATAATACATTCATAATTCAAACACTTGCATACATTAGACGTTTCAAACAACATTTTTGTTTAAAGTTGAGATTTTAGACCAAAAAGGCCTTTAATCCCTTGATGTTCTTAACAAAGTACCTCCTTAGAGTGAAATATAGCTTTTCTTAGCCAATTTTATTAGACTTTTGGACTTCAAGGGAACTTACCCACCAACCAAGTACTTTGATCTTAAAATCATATGAACTAATCATATGAAAAAAACATCCATAGTGTCGCCATGACCACTATGATGGTACGTGGTTATTATCTCCATCATCTTTAATTTAATTCTCACATCATGATCTCATAAAATAAACTTCAGAATATGAAATCAAACTAAAATTCAAAACATACCCAGTCAATTCATGATACCCAGTCAATTCATGATACACTCATAAAACATGCATCATACTTTAATTTAAAAGCCTAAGCATGATACTAACATGGCATGGATGATATGATTTCTCAAACATGATTCAAAACTGAAATACTGAAATAAACATTTAAAATTCTAGAACTGAAGTTGAAAATCTTTGAATTCAGTGAAAAACACACAACAATGAGCATGCAATGAATTCAAATAAGAACAGAAAGGTGTTCTAGAAATCACTTCCACCTTGTGATGCTTTCTTTCAAAATTTTGGTAGCAATTCCCCCTACGTACTAGTGCCAATGAAGATCGTCCAACTTAATTCCCCAATTCGAGAGCTTCTCACACACATAAGAAGGGAAAGATGGGAAAAGGTGTCAAGAAGAAGGCTTTGAGAAAACAAGAGGAGCATTCAACTCTTATTTTTTTGGAATGAATTAAATTATGAGCTAGGGGGGTTTATATAAGTTTTCCAATGGAGAAAATTAGAAAGTTTTGTGTCTTTCCTTAAATAAAACACCCTAATTCTCCCTAAGTTCGTACTTTCTAATTTTTGGAGCAAAATGAGTATTTTTCAAAATTTTTTTTGAATTTTAGAAATATTTTTCGAAATTAAGAAACTATTTTTTAGAATTTTTGGATATTTTTTTCGTATTTTTCGTTAATTTTAACGTAATTTTTGTATTTTAAATTTTGGCTTTATTTTGGTTCCTCAAATTTTCTTCGAGACATGCATTCGATTTGATTGGAGCCGTTAGATTAATCTCAGATAAATCAACTGAATTCAGATTCTCGATCTTAGCCGTTAAATTTCCTCGAGGGCATCAACAATCGCGATCTAATCAAAACGGCTTTGATCTGAACCGTCTGATGATCTCGAGTGCATCAACGTTCACGATCTAATCACGCGGCTTTGATCTTCGCCGTTGGATGCACTTCGAGCACAGCACCAGATGATCATCTGACCGTGAGCACGAATTGTGGCCGTTGGATGATCATCGATTTTAGTGTTCGGATCTGGTTCGCGATCAACGAACTCTCTTCTAGCCGCACGATCATCTTCGAGTTACGTACGCGGATCTCTGGTCGTTCGATCTTGATGATCCAGTGCACCCGGGCGTTCGTTTTGGCTTTAATGCCATTCGTTGGATTTTGGCATATTGTTTTTGGATCGTAAGATGCATTTTAAGCTTATTTTTTTGATTTTTTACCCGAATTTCTTGCTTTTCAGATTTTTACCAAATCTCGATCCCAATTAACATTCTAATCCTTTTTTCATCAAAAATTGCACATATCCTTGTATTTTTGGCTATGATATCCCATTTTATGCATTATAACCATATTTTTCTTCCAAAAATCTACTAAATTGGTTTTTATTCCTCATTTGGGTCAACTATGACTTGCCAAAATTATCATTCGTCAATTCTGTATAATTTTCTAAGTAAAAATTCAATTTTCATATAAATTTTTTGAGATGTTACACTCAGTTAGTAGAACTACTAGGTAAAATGTTTAGTCAGATGCCAATGGTGGCATATGAAATTGATATATGGTTGTTGGCTTAATTGAGGAACCACTTAGCCAAATATTTAAACCTTAGGTCTAGGAAAAGAGACCATAAATAAAGACTTAGGTCTTGCCAATGGGGCACAATGGATCATAAATAAAAATCATTAGGGTATAAGTTAGAGATTGAAAATGTGTGAATAACGAAACGCATGTTTGGTCAAGATCATCCTATACTTTCAGTATCTGGGTATGGAACACATAGAAATTAGGGATATGGAGGAATCCTAGACTTGAAGATTGACAGGCCATAGTTGGCAAATGGTCGGTGACTCTAGAAGGACATGTTTTCTTACGCTTGGCTAGTATGGGATGGTCAAGTATAGTGCGATTTGGGAGGCCTTAGTCATCGATACATTTGCAAAATTGTTTGGGTGTAGTAAGGTTTCTAAGTGGAAGCCAATGTTGCTAGGCAAGAATGGTATGGGACATTTGAACTTGAAGGCATAAATGGAAGCTGAAAAATTTACTATGCTAGCGTGAATTGTGTGTTGATTGAATGGTTGTTTGCATACTTTTTGATATTATTATTTTGAATAATGTTATATAATACCAAAAATCTTGTACCCAATACAACCATGACAACTCGAAAACCTCAATCTCAAACTTAGAAGCATAAAGAATTAGGTCATTAAATAAATCAAGAACTTAGAAATGTGAACCTAGAGTTATGATAGTATGAATGGCACTAGAAAAATTGGTTTGACAATAGGGTCACAAACTACGAATAGAGATATAAGAAATGACAATTTTTACAAGTTGCAAAAGCTTTCAGTATCTAGACTTTGAGAAAAAGGTTAAAGTCATAATGCTCCTTATATATACTAAGATTTCCCTTTTTTGGTATGATGTTGATTTATGAGATACTAAATGACTTTCGGCTTTTAGAGAATGGCAAAAACAAGGGGTAACAACGCAAGATATAAAAATAACGATGAGTTAAGGTAGAGGAAAAACAAAGTGCCAGTAGTAGAAGCTTCAGCTGGGATAGTAGTGACTAAAAATATATTAGCTGAATTCGCTCAGCAAATGGTAGAATATGTCATGAGGAATCTACCACAAATTCAGAACCGACCACCTGTACAGCCACAGCCATAGGCCCAGCCTCAACCCCAAATTCATCAGGTTCCATTGCCTAACGGTCCAGTGAGGCCAGATGAATCGATTGTGGATAACATAAAATAGAAAAACTTGTTGATGGAATTCCAAAAGTTGTGACTGATCACTTGGGCTCTGATAAGTGGTTCACTAAGATGAACAAACACCTGAATGACTTAGGGGCAACTGACCTTAGGTGAGAGTGTTACATTAGTAGTGCACCAACTTATTGGACCCGCCTACCATTGGTGGGGATGGTTAGGAATGATCCTGCTATGGACGTACCCTCTATGACATGAGAGTAGTTTAAGACTCTATTTAATTGGAACTTCTTCTCCATGGAAAAGATGAAGCAGCTACAGTTGGAGTTCATCCGACTAACGTAGAAGACCATGATAGTGGCTGAATATGAGTAGAAATTCACTGAACGGTCTAGATTTGCCCCAGAGCTAATAAGGGATGAACAATCCAATGCAGACATGTTTGCCAAAGGACTGGAGGTAGAAGTACGAAAAATAATACATCCTCTAAGATTGGCCACTCTTAAGGAAATGGTGGAAATGGCGCAGCTGATCGAGCAAGATCTCGCGTATAAACAAGCTTTAAAGAACAAACACAAGTGGTTGCAGCCAAAACAAGCGGCAGGAACATCACAGAAGAGGCAAAATAGATAGGATGGGTACCAAGTGCCTCGGAATCAGAATCAGGTGTAGAATCATAACAGGCCATAAAACTAGCGAGCACAGACTGATCGTGCTAAGGATGAGTAGAGGAAACAGGCAAAGAGGTAAGGGTTGTGCTTCTTATACTGCCAGAGAGGACATATTGCCGAGAACTATCTTAACAAAGCTCCAGCTCCTCCTCAGCAATAATAGGCACATGGACAAGATGGTCATCCATAATAGAAGTAGTAACCACTGCCCCAACCACAACAAAAGCAGGGGCGGAAACCAAAATCAAGGTCGGGGACAAAACTGGGCCTGACTTTATGTAGTTGATGCTTAGGCTGATCTTGCACCTGCAGTGGAAGGTACATTGCTTTTGTGTAATGTTGTCGTGAAAGTCATTGAACACTTAGTTGATAGATTACAATTGGTGACAAACCCATTGCATGTGACGTTGCATGTGGCCACTTCCATACGAGCCACAGTGAACTCAATGAGATAATGTAAATATGACCTTAGTTTTGGGGAGAAGCTGATTTCATCTAATCTTTGTACACTTCCTTTTCATAGGTATGTTGTCATACGAGGTATGGATTGGCTGACCTTATACCAAGCCAACATAGACTGTCAAAAATGGAGAGTGACTGTGACAATGCCTTCTAAAGATGTGTTTAATATCAATGGAGATATGCAAAGATTACCGAGGAATCTTATAGTAGTTATGCTACACAGTTTAAAACAAAAAGAGGACTACACTCAATTGTTGAAAGAAGATATTAAAAAGCCAAAAGAAATTCAGGAGATACCTATAATATGGGAATACGTAGACGTATTCCCAGATGATCTATCTGAACTACCACCACATAAATAGGTAGAGTTCAAGATTGAGTTACATCCAAACACTAACCCCATAGCCATCCCACCTTATAGAATTGCACCGGTAGAACTGATTGAGTTGAAACACTACTAGGTAAGCTCTGTCAGAAGGGATTTATCAGATCTAATGAGTCACCATGGGGAGCTCCAGTGCTATTTGTGAAGAAAAAAGATGGATCCATGAGGCTTTGTGTAGATTATTGAAAGCTAAATCTAGTAACAATCAAGAACAAACACCATAAGCCAAGCAAAAAGATCAAATATAGCCAGCCAACGAATTAAATAATAAAAAGAATGAATTAAATAAAATAAAATAATAACAAAATGTTTTACTTAAATCTTAACCAATTTCAATTGGTTCTAAGATTATTAACACCAAAACTCAGAAATGGTGCCAAAAACTTGTTGAGATCACTACAAGTGCACAGGATCACGATATTAATATATGGTAAATAACCGGATATCGTCCTTAAGAAACAATTTATGATTATTAATCTTAAATCCCAATTTAATCTCAATATCAATTTTATTAAGGCTTAGAATCAAGTTGAGTATCGAATACCTAAGGAAATCAAAAGCAAATTAAAAGTGAGTATTGGATTGAAAACTATATGAATTAAGTATCTAGGATTATGAAATCTCATGTATTCTCCCTTAATTCTTATTTTAATTAATCTGATTCTTAATTACGTAGTTTATAACACTTTCACTAAAACCTTCTCTCGAGGCGCCTTAATACCTATTAGTAGGCGTACAGTTAATAAACTAATGCATTAAAATTTTAATTTCTATGCAACCTCCTAAAGAATCAACAACCTTCGGTCAATTAATTATTCTAGGTCTATATTTTGATTATCCAACTATTAAACCTCTCTCCTGAGTTAGTTTAACAATTTGAGATCAATCTATCTATGGTAAGTAGATAAAAAACATTAATCACACAAAATAGAAAACAAAACATCATAATAGATTAATTGAAAATTAGAATCAAAGGTTCACGCAATTGAAATCACATCCTAAGAATTGAAACACTTAGCCAGACATTGCAACTAATTCATTGCATAAAGAATTAAACAAATTAAAGATCATACTATACAGATGTGATCTTTTTCTTCATCTTCTCCCTTGTTCTGGTCTTCACTTTCGCTCTGGCCATCACTCGCTACTTGAATAAAAACTTGAATAATAATGAATAAAATTAATACAATGGTCTATTTATAGTTGTTCTCCTAAAATACTCGTAGAAACCTAATTAAACACAAGCTCGAATGTTAATTTGGCAACCCTAATTGCAAAACTGCAATTTAAGACCGCAGTAACATGACGTCTTCAACATCCAAATTTTCCACATGCACTGTTGCCAAATTCCTGCAGGATCATGATTCTCCATAGCAAGACCACGGTCTTCACATGGCTCACCCCACATAATCGCAGGGCTGCGGTCCTGCTAGGGGAGACCATGGCTTTGTGCCGTGTTTGGTAGTTGTGCGTTTTTCTTTTGGATCCCCTTGGTTTTGTTGAACAAATGAGCATGGGCCTTCAATATTTGAGCCTTCAATGCTTAATTGGCCTTGTTCCACACTTGAGCTTGTGTGTGGGCTTGCTGCAAGTGCAAGGATTGATAGGATTTAGACCATAATCAAGATCATCTTCAACCTTTGTTTTCGTTGTGTATCTTCACCCATATAACCTGCATCTGAGTAAACTGTTGTTAAACTTTCTTGAATATTATATCACACATATAAACATATAAATTCCATATTGAAATTCTGTAAAATAGTAAACAACATGCAATACTAATATAATTGATAATACACCTAATTATAAGGAAACATATCCTAATCTCTATCTAACTAATGCAAAACATATATAAATATATATATATATATATATAATATAACTAGTATGCAATGCAACTAACAAATACCCCCAAACTTAAACTATTGTTCATCCCCGACCAATGACTCAACTCTAAAACTCACACACGATACCATATAGAGTTAAATTCTTTTTTTACTCATCATTGTGACCTTCATCTTCCATTCCTATAGTTTGTGATCCATTAACACCTCCATCTTCCATTCCTATACCCTTCATTCTTCCTCAACTTTACCTTCTCATTTGTCAGTATCTCAATATTCCTAGACTTTGTAAATAATTTCCAGTTACCATCCCACTTATAGAAATCCTCTCATAATACTTAAGTACACAAACCCTCTCAATGCTCTCCTTTATCTATCTTCTACTCAAGTCAAACTTTAGTCAAGATCAGTGGTCTTTCTTTTAGGTTGTAACATGGCCTGGCTCAAGGTACAAGTATAATAGGATTTTAATTTTGACTCAAGTGTACACTCATAGCAATAATAACAACCTATTTTGTTTGATTTTTTTAGTATAGCTTGATCATTTCTGTTTAATCCCTTGTTATTCTTCATTCATGCTCACAGCCTTGTTTTCATAGCTCCCCAAAACTCATTTAATCACATACACTTCAGATTGTATCCACACGTATACTATACAAAAGTAGGAAGCTCAACTTTCATTGGCAATACTAAAATGCTAAATAAATATGTAACTTTTTTTTTGGAAAACAAAAACAAAACTAAACTGAAAACATATGTATCTCAATGTCAGCATCTCCTCCTTCTTTCACATCATTAGAATAAGCAGCATTATAACCATTAGTGCACACAAATAGTTTTAATTGAGATATGTATAAAAGAATAAAATGTTTTATATATAATGTTTAGGTTCATAAGAAGAAAACATGGTATAAGGCTCAAAATTGGCTGCAAAGGATTATTCAATGTTGGGACCGGCCTTTTAGCTAAAACTCAAACAATGATGGCCTACTCCATGTCCCTCCTAAGGTCATTCCTAAGGAGTGTTCAAGATAGATTTGATTATTTCAAGAGTGTGTGGGAAATTCTCTCCATTTGTGGTTTGGTTTTCACTTTTTACTTTCTTCAGTTTTCGGATTCTCAATCTACCTACAACTACAAAGTTTTGTCAAGGTCAAATTTTGGACAAACCAAGCATACAGACTGTTTGAAGGTACCCTAATTCTTTGTCTAATGACATTAGAGGAATTTTCAATTTCATAGGTTACTCAGTAAAATTTTTCAAAAACATGGCATGGATCTAGCCTAAGTGACACTAACATGCTCTATATGCTCATGTCCTAAAGCTAATATGTTCATGAATTAACTCTAAATAAATAATCTCGATATCTGAATGTAATGAAAGAATTTCAATAATAACTATGTATGTGATATGCCCATATATATGTAGTTTAGAAGCAGTGTAGTACACAATATTTATAAAATAAAGGAAAAATAACCTAAAATTAAAGAAAATTTTCTTCAATTCGTACCCCAAACTTAAATTGTGCCTTGTCCTCAAGAGCATAATTTTAATGTGACACTCCAAGAGGAAAGTACACTAAAGTGCTCAGAAAACCTGCATATGGCAAAAAGAAGACAAGTATTAGAGAATTATTAATTGCAATGCATGCAATCGTCTTTGACTAAACTATAATGCATACATACCTAGGAAATTAAATTAAACCCTAACTAAATAAATGAAAGAAAATGATAAGAAAAAACAATGGGTGTCCTCTCACTAAGCGCTATGTTTAATGTTGTTAGTTCAACGTGGATACAAGTTAACCGAAGCCCAATTTGTACACCTTGGCTTTGGGTACCTCTTGCTTGATGTTGTCAGGTGGCTGCTTGTATTTCAGAACTTGATCATGTGACTGCTTCATAGGAATTTTTTGTGCATGAATTGCATCCAGTAGCTCTTTAGTAGCATAGATATGCTTTTGGTGTGTTTGTATGACCTCCTCTTTATTGAATTCAACATCTTTAACTTTCACATTAGGAGGGCGTGACTTTTCAACCTTTATTGTTGTGCCAGCTTGTACCATAGTAACTTGCTTGCATTCTTGCACTTCAAGAAAGGGCATTAATAAGCGATAGATGTTGAAGACAACTTGGTCTTCACTCACTCTCAGAGTGATCTCTCCCTTGGGAACATCTATTAGGGCCTAACTAGTGGCTAAGAATGGCTAACCAAGAATTAATAGTATCTTCTCATCTTCTCCCATATCAAGAACAACAAAGTCAGTTGGGAAGATAAACTTATCCACCTTGACTAGAACATCTTCAATAACACCCCGTGGATAAGTAAGAGAACAGTTTGCAAGCTTAAGGGTAATAGCTATAGGCTTTATCTCTAATAGCCCTACTTCCAATATATAGAAAGTGGCATCAAGTTCATGCTTGCAACAAGTCACAAAGAGTTTCTCCACTTTTATTTTACCTAGTTGGCAAGGAATAGTAAAGCTCCCCGAATTTTTTAGGTTATGAGGCAGCTTTCTTTGAATTATAGCACTTCTGTTAACCGCGCAGCTCATGATCTTCAAGTTTGTGACTCTTAGACATGACATCTTTCATAAACTTAACATAATTAGACATCTGTTGTAATGCTTCTACAAATGAGATATTGATGTGAATCTTTTTAAATACATCCAAGAATCGTGTTGTAATAATCCTACATCAGCTGTACCTCAGATTTGAGACTGGGCTATGAGTGCATACGCGGGTGTTCACTAGTCGCGAGGCTTTTTGGGTGTGAGCTGGGCTCACATACCAGGAACAAAACCCCCACGCTGGGCGTGTCTAAGGGGGGACAATATTGTCATAATGGGGCCCAGAGTGTTACAAAATAATATCAGCGCCGCCTCTAAGAGTAACGGGTGTGCATCTTGAAGACGAGATGCCTCCAAGGGGGGTAGATTGTAATAATCCCACATCGGCTTGACCTCAGAGTTGAGACTGGGCTATGAGTGCATACGCGGGTGTTTACTAGTGATGAGGCATTTTGGGTGTGATCTAGGCTCACATACCAGGAACAAAACCCCCACACTGGGCGTGTCTAAGGGGGGACAATATCGTCATAGTGGGGCCTGGAGTGTTACACGTGCAAATTGTTTATCAATTTGCTTCTTATAAAACCTATGCAAAACAGGTAACAGAGGAGGCTCAAGGTATTTGCCGCCTTGAATAGTTATACCAAGAAATTTGCTCTTCTTCTTTCCCCCATCAGTAGGCACTATATCAGTTGGCTCTATAAGAATAAACCCTTTGGAATTTGTAGGCTCATTAAGTGGCATGGTGGGGCTAAAGGGAGTGGGTTGGCTTTAGATCTCTTTGCCACTTCATGTGAATGTGGTATTGCAACTTTCTGTTGGGTTAACTTGAGTGTTACTAGGAAATGGGCCTCGTTGCTGCCTGGAGAATGCTTGAGCTAACTATCCCATCTAAGTTTCAAGGCCCTTGACTGTGGCATTTATGTTCCCTACTTGCACTTCCAACCCAAAAACCATGTTATCATTCTAATCTATCCTCCCAATGATTATGGGCTTGCATAATCACTATCTCATCCGGTTTATCCTCTATAGATAATTTCTTTTCAGTCAGGCTCTGCTGAAGGAGATAACTTGGTGGGGCTTGTTGGACGTTTCTATTATTGGCATAAGAGAAATTTTCATGTTGACGGGTCCTCGAATGATAATAATGAGGAATATTATATCCTTGTGTTAACCTTGATAAGTATTGATCTAATTTACTACATTTCGCTGCTCTTTAGATGCTTCTGCATTAAATGAGGTTTTGTGTGTTTCTACTATAGCCAAAATAAAATTGGTTATGAGAATCCTGAAATTGCTTGTTGCCAAATTTCTCAATTAATGAATTCATTTGATGGGTTATGGAAGCTATTTGGGCCTGGAGAGCTATAATCTCATTAACCTCATGTACTCCACCCCTTTTTATTGAACCTCTCTCTGTGCCATGGACATAAGCGTTGGTTGTCATATCTTCAATGAGATGAGTGGCCTCTGTAGGAGACTTTCCTATCAAGGAACCACCAGTCGCTGAATCAACCGAGGCTCTCGTAGGTGGTGTCAAACCACTGTAGAACATTTGAATCTGTAGTTAAGGAAGATAGCCATGCTGAGGATATCTTCTCAATAAGTCTTTGAATCTCTCCCAAGCTTCATAGAGAAACTCAAAATCAGACTGCTTGAATGAACTTATTTTACCCCTAAGTTGATGAACTTTCATAAGAGCAAAATAATTCTGTAGAAATTTTTGAGCCATTTCTTCCCAAGTGGTGATGCTACCTGGTAGGAGAGTCTACAGCCATGTCCTCGCCTTATCCCTTAGAGATAAAGGAAGAATTCTCAATCTCAACTAATCTTCAATCACACCCTTCATCTTGACATCATCACAAATTTCCCTAAATGAGTTCAGGTGTCTCATCGGATCTTCAGTAGCCAAACCCCCAAACTACTGCTGCTACACCATAGTAATCAAATAGGGCTTCAACTCAAAGTTGTTGGCATTGATGAGTGTGCAAGCAATTCTAGAGTAATTATTATTAAGCACAGGCTTGAAAAAGTCGTGGACTGGTGCTTCACAATTAGTGCCAACTGCAGATCTACTACTCTCAACCATATTAGATCTATGGCTTTTAGCCTCCAACTGAATCTACTGAAATGTTTTGAACACGTCTAAATGTTTAGCCCAAGTAAGTCTCTGCTCATCCAAAGCGTAAAATGCTATAAGCAAAACAAAAGGATCAAGTGTAGCCAGCCAACAAATTAAATAATAAAAAGAATGAATTAAAATAAAATAAAATAATAAAAAATGCCTTAATTAAATTTTAACAAATTTCAATTGGTTCTAAGATTATTAACATTGTTCTGTGGTAATGATGCCAAAAACTTCTTGAGATCACTGCAAGTGCATAGGATTACAATAGTAATATACGGTAAATAACCGGATATCTTCTTCAAGGAATGGTTTATGATTATTAATCTTAAATCCCAAATTAACTTCAGTATCAAATTTATTCAGGCTAAGAATCAAGTTGAGTATTAAATACTTAAGAAAATTAAAAGCAACTTAAAAACAAGCAAGTATTGGATTGAAAACTATATAAATGAAGTATTTAGGATTGTAAAATCTCATGTATTCTCCCTTTATTCTTATTTCAATTAATTTGATTCTTAATTTTGTAAGTTATAGCACTTTCACTAAAACCCTCTTCTGATGCACCTTAATACCATTAGTCAAATTGCCTATTACTCCCTTTTGAGGCATATAATCAATAAACTAATGCAATAAAATCCTAATTCTTGTGCAACCTCCTAAAGAATCAACAACCTCCCAATCAATTGATTGTTGTAGGTTTATATTTTGATTATCCAACTGTTAAACCTCTCTCCCGAGTTAGTTTAACAATCTGATATCAATCTATCTATGGCCTATAGATAAAAAGCATTAATCACACAAAATGGAAAACAGAACATCAGAATAGATTGATTGAAAATCAGAATCAAAAGTTCCCACAATTGAAATCACATCCTAGAAATTGAAACACTTAGCCAAACATCACAACTAGTTCACAATACAAAGAATTAAACAAATCAAAGATCATATTATAGAGATGTGATCTTATTCTTCGTCTTCTCCCTTGTTCTGGCCTCCGCTTTTGCTCTGGCTGTCACCCGCGACTTGAATAAAAAGCTGAATAATAATGAATAAAACTAATACAATGGTTTATTTATAGTTGCTCTCCTAAAAGACTTGTGAAGCCTAATTAAACACAAACTCGGATGTTAATTTTGCAACTCTAATCGCAAAACCACGATTCATGACTACGGTAACACGACGTCTTCAAAATCCAATTTTTCCACATGCATTGTTGCCAAATTCACTGCAAGACCACAATCCTCCATAGCAAGAGTGTGGTCTTGACGTGGCTCACCTCACATAATCGCAGGATCACGATCCTGCTAGGGGAGGCTGTGGTCTTGTGTTGTGTTTGGTAGTTGTCCGTCTTTCTTTTCGGTGCTCTAGGTTTTATTGAACAAATGAGCATGGGCCTTCAATGTTTGATTGGCCTTGTTCCACACTTGTGCTTGTGCATGGGCTTACTACATGTGCAAAGATTGCTCGGTTTTAGACCATAATCAAGATCGTCTTCTACCTTTGTTTTCGTTGTGTATTTTCACCCCTATAACCTGTATCTGCTTAAACCTCGAGAAACCTTTCTTGAATATTATATCACACATATAAACATATAAAATCCATATTGAAATTCTTTAATATAGTAAATAACATGCAATACTAATATAATTGATCATGCACCTAATTATAAAGAAATATGTCCTAATTCCTATCTAACCAATGCAAAACATATATAAAAAATATATATAATATAACTAATATGCACTACAACTAACATAGGGCTAGATCTAGTATAAGAGATGAATAAACAATTGAAATAGATCCAAAGGAGGTTAAATACAGCTCAAAGTAGACAGAAAAGTTATGCGGATAAAAGGAGAAGGCCTCTTTTCCAAGAGGATGATAAAGTATTCTTAAGGATCAGGCCTCAGAAAGAGATTAAAAGTTTTCAGATTAAAGGGAAACTATCACCGAGGTTCATCAGTTCGTTTGAGATATTTAAATGGGCTGGTGAATGTACCCACGAGCTGGATCTACAGAACAGAATGTCCTCGATCCACAATGTATTTCATGTATCGATGCCGCGAAAGTATGAACTAGACCCTCTCACATCATACATTGGGAGGGAGTCGATATCCGGGACGATGCTACCTACGAAGAACCAACGATCAGAATATTAGATCATAAGGTATAGAGTCTCAGGACTAAGGAGATTCCTTTAGTCAAGGTTCTATGGAGATACCATGACCTAGAACAGACTACTAAGGAGTGAAATGCAGAAGAACTACCCGAACCTCTTTACCAGGAGTAGCTGACTAGATGGCATCGTACAAGTATGTGATTACTTTTAAATTTTTAGGATGAAATTCGTTTAAGGAGGACAGATTGTAATACCCCAAAGTTTAAGAAATAATAATAATAATAATAATAATAATAATAATAATAATAATAATAATAATAATAATAATAGCCATGTGACTACTGTGGTACCCAAAATCGATATTGCGGTAGTGCATGGCAAATTAAGAAAAATCTATTTTTGCGTGGGTATCGTGGTACTACAATTGAATTTCGTGAATTTAGGACCATGATGTGGTACTGCAATACTGAATACCAATACTGCAGTATTGCAATTAAAAACAGCCTCAATACCGTGGTACTCTGTGTGTGTGTGTGCATAAAAAAAAACCCTAATCGCACAAACGCGTTGCAGGAAACCCTGATCGTGCTCTTCCTCCCCACAATCGCATACCTTTTCCTCAGAACTGAAACCACCAAACCTAGACGACTCCCTCATTATTGTACACATGTTCTGAATCAGTGTTGGAATCATTATGTGCGAGGCCAACAAAAGGGACATTGAGTAAAGAGAAAGTATAATGTCCTGCTACTTGTTATATTTCACGTTTAGATGTTAAAACTCAATAAATCGCAGTAACATGCCATTTTTGTTCGAATCCAATGCTATCTATAGTAGTTTAACATCAGTCGAGTGATATCGTTTCTTTTTGGCGTACCATTGCACAAAAAGAGCTTAAGGAATCCTGCAAAGCAAACAAAGGAGGGGACAAGCAACAATAGATATAAAACATCCTCCCTTGACATAATATCTATCTTAGTTTTAGATTTAGCATATTTAAATCATATTGTATGCACCAAAAGGAACTAGAAACGATAAAAGACACACGAAAGTGTGATTTTTGGGAAAACAGTTGCAGTACCGTAGCCACACTTCATGTTACAGTGGCAGTGCAATTAAAACCATAAGAGTACCATGGTAACACGTCATAGATTTGTGTATTCGAGTCTCTTGCACACGTGGGTAACCTATTTGCATGTCATGTAACATATGGACTAATAAATAATTATTCTACAAATTTAAAACAATGTGAACGCTTATACTCATGAGGATTATATATTAAACTACAATAAGTCACGGATTCTAAACTATCAAAGCAAGGATAGAACACAGGGAGTGAAAAATAGGCGGAGATGCTTACCTTGCTCCATAGTCTTATTTGAGTTTTAAATGTTGAACACGATTGTTTTTATTTTACTTGAATGCCTACAAGCATGTTAGGATATGATTTGAATAATGTATGATTATATGATTGTGATAACATGCTTTATGTACCTATATTGATACTTAATGTTTTGATATCATGAGATGCACATTATTTAATTTTAATTATCATGAAAGGATCAACATGATTAAAGTACTTGAACCATGATGTGTTGTATTTGATGAAATGATATGCTTGCTAGTTATAAGGTGTTGATGACATTTAAGTAAAATTAAATTAAGATTCAAACCACATACTGATACAATGGTCCATGGGGGATCACTGTGGGTGTTCTCACAATTGGAACAATGGTTAGTCTGTAAATCCTGATGATAGAACAATGGGTGAGTGTAACACCCCATCTCCCATACTCGGCCCACATCATCTGATGATATTTTTCTTCAATATTTTTGGGTCGCTCAGGAAGCGGGCCTATACTACATTAACCTTTTTCCTTTCAAAGTTTCAAATCCATGAGACTTCCTATGTACACTAGTCTATGTACAAAACAATTAATGAAGATTTGATATGCCATGGAATAAAACAAAATTCCTTGCAATTTATTAATTTCAAAAAAAATTTAAAAGTAATAACTTAACCCTTGATTGCAATGAAATTTAAATAAATAAATTGATTTGGGGCCACATGCCCTACAATGAATTTAAATAAAATTTTTTAAATATTTTCCTAGTAACCTTGCAAGTTAATTTCTTGAAATGTTGAAGAAAGAGGGGTGAGCTAAAAAGCCTAATGGATCATCACAAATATCTAAAATATTATTGCAACAAAATAAAACATGCATAGCAACCAATTTTCTAGAATTAAATGATTCAAGCAGTAATTTACTTCAATTGTCATTAAAGACTAAAAGGATACCTCCCAGCATTCCGATCCCTAGGGAAAGAGCTATTATACTGAACTCAGACCCACAGAGTTGAGGTAGGATTAACTTCAAACCCTCTATTACCTCACAACCCTTGATTGAAATGCTCGCGAGGAACATCCGCACCCGTGTCGGTAGGTGATTAATATCTTTATTTAATCTTATATTAAATGTAAGAACAAGACACTTAAATAATTTAGCAGAATTTAAACATACAAACATGGTAACATTACATCATAGATCATGCATTATTATATACATAAGCATGCATATTCTATATGACATTATATAAGATTAAAGCGAAACACCCAAGTGAATATTATTTAAACCAAAATAATAAAATAAAAAGTGAGAATCATTTCACCTCGAGATCGCTTCCTTCTAAACCTTCTTCAGATCTTTCCTCTCTGCTTACACTAGAATTTTGCAGCAGTTCGTCGCTACTATTCCGCTGGTTGTTTAGAACAGCTCATCAAAGAAGAAAAATATTGGGTGACAAGAAGGAGGCAAAGAGAGGACAAGAAGGAGGCAAAGAGAGAGCAAGAGGAATTTTATCAGCTCTTGCTTTAGGATGAATGAAATGGGAGGGGGAAAGGGGTTTATATATAGTCCTCGAGGGTAAGATTCATAATTTTTTGGCATTTTTGAATATGAAACTTTCCTTATTTCTCAATTTTTGCACCTCCATGCTTAGGGTTTGAGAAACTAGGGTTTTAGGGTTTCTTTTTTTTTTGCATTTTTTTGTATTTTTGGCGACCCATATTTTTTTTCTTTTTTTCCTAGTCGCATGATTTCAGTGAATTCACCAAAATCGTGCGATTTGGAATTCAGCATATTCGCTGAATTCGTGCACAATTTTTTTTTTGTTTTTGTTTTCTTATATCATATATATATACACCCCTATACTATTCACATTCTATATATATATATATATATATACATATTAACATACATGCTAAATATATATTTATACTCATATAATATTTAATATTCGCATCACATAACTGTGTAAATATATATTTCTATTTCTTATTATTCATTTTTTGATACCAAAATTTCTCAATAAAATTTATTTATTTTATACTTTGAAGTATACATAATTTATATATAAAAATGTTATAAATTTCTCAAAGTCGAATTGTTTTATTTCGTTCATCGAATTTCATACAAATCTTCGACGTATCATAGTGAGACCCTAGTTTTTGGTGATGAAGTGATGGGGGAGTCTTTAGTTCCCAAGTTGGGTGATGGGTGTGACCCTGTACCCCACTAGAATTTCGTATTTTTGTGCATTTTCCTAGTCTCTTTTGAACTGATAACGATGAGAAAACACCAAGGTTTAATCTTTCGGTCTAATTAACAACTATTAAATAACCGAATGTTTGAAATACTTAATGCATGTCAAGTGTTGGCATGTTTGATATTTTGACCTGAATAATACTATAGATGTTCTATGTATGATCCACTGGGCTCTTGAGCTCACCACACAATTTCATTTTAGGTGATCTTTGAGATAGTTCGAGTTATAGTATGGCTGAGTGTTGTTTAGATATTCACAAACCTCACTAGGGAGGTTGTGATTTGACTTGCTTTATTTCTGGTTATGAACATTAGCCAAACTGGGCAAATGAACCCTTTTTATTGGTTTTGTCTTAATGTTTTTAGGAGTTGATATTGGGCCATACCGGCCTAGTGAAGGGCCATTACTTAGAAACATTATGTCTCTTTTCTTTGGTTTAATCATTAAGTCTTACGGTCGAATGTTCACTTGAATTATCTCCTCTTGATTATTTACTTATGATTATGATGTTGATGAGACATGTAGGACGATAGAACCATCAACGTCCTCGTTCTCAATGGTTGACACATGTAGTGTCTTAATGATATATTAATGACATATAGGGGTGCCTCTCCATGCGTGACCCCGATGTGATAGAACGAAATGACCGAGAATTAGGGTGTTACAGAACATGCTTTGGATAGAATATGCATGTTTAGTTGATAGCTAGAGTTATATGATAAATGATTATTATCACATGATTTCAATGATGTGTGTGAAGACATGACTAATATTATATGAAGTACCTGTTAACATGCCTATCATGGTGATGGAATGATGACTACCTTGTTAATAATGCTTAGATGTTTTTTTGAATGGTGTATCTGATTTTGTATGCCATGAGTATGACATTCCATTAAAAAAAAGCTAGTAAAGATGTTAACCATGTATCAACGCGATAATGTACCAAGGGATATCATCGTGAGTGTTCCAACCTAGACTTGGCTTGTCGATTATTTGACTAACTATTCAATGAATTGGAACTAGGAGTTTGGATTGACCCCACTTCCTTAATTGATGAATTGGGAGTCTGGATTGACCTCACTTCACAAATGAGTTGGGTTTGAGTGTCTGGATTGACCTCATTCCCTTGATGTGGAACACTAAGAAGGAGTCCTTTCGGTCTTAATATCAACTGTTAAATAATCTATTATATGAATCACCTAATCCATGAAAGTGTTGGGCATTTGTGCTTTGTTTGATTGAAATAATAATTAAAATATTTGGAATGATCCACTAGGCTCTTTAAGCTCACCTCGTCCTTTTAATTGTTTAGGAAACCAATGACCAGAGGTTGGAGTGGCTGATGGGAATTACCTTAGTTGTTTTTATTTAGAATTCACTTTTCTAGTTTCATAGTTTTATTTTAGTCGGTCATGTTGGCCCTAGTTCTTCCCTTGTTAGTTTTAAAGTTGTTTTATTGATTGAACTTATTGGTCATTGTACCTCTTGAATTTTAACATTGAAGTATATTTTAAATTGTGAAATTCTATATGATTTATTTTATTAAAAGTTTTTAAAGTGTTTTATGAGAATTTAGTGTTTGACTATGTTATTATGACCAGGAGATCTCATGGAGTTGAGACATGGATAAAGAAAGAGATAGTGACATCTTGTTTCTCGAGTGGTCTGAATGTGTCATTGTACAATATTAAGTTTATACGTTCTAATTTATCTTGTTAATTATTGTGTGAGGGCAAACTGGTAATTGTGCACTTAGAGGCGACCATCGGGAAGTGGGGTATTACACTTAAACTTCTAGCTTATGGTCTTATTATGGATATACATCTATATATCTCAAAACCAATTGTTTTAACTCAAATTAGATAAAACCATTCAACACATGTTAATTTATTAGTGTTTTCTGTAAGGAAAACAAGTTTAAGCAATATCGGAATTAAGCAACTTACGTCGGTTTTCGCATACCAACATCTCATTCACACCCAATCCAACCCTATAATCTATGCTTGGATCTGCATTATTCAAACCCAAATTCATTTTTTTGTTAAACCACACAATTATAGCTCTATAGTCCCTAACAAGTCTCGATCAACTTAAATTTGACTTGGTCAACTATTGATCAAATTTCGTCAACTAGTCAAAATTAGTCCAACTAATCAAAATTAGTCAACGTTGGGTCAATATTGTCAAAATACCCAATTTAACACAGTCAATTTTCTAGTTGCATAGTCCCCATTATGCTATAAATTATATAATTTTTTTTGCAATCAAACCATGCATCAAGTTGTTGGAAAACTTTGTAGATTTAAACTAGGCCTCTTAAATAATCATCAAAATTTAGTTTGCATTTTTTTATTCTATTTAATAGAGGTATTAAGTAGATTATCAATCCTTTACTAATCTAAACTTTTATGCGATAGATAGTTATATTGTAATATCTCAGTTCCTTAACCTTTCACAATTAATACTTTTGTCTCACAATTAGAGACATATATGCAGTCACTTTTGCTTTTGTCATATTTTACTATTCAAGAGCTGGGATATTACTTATTTCTCACATCATCGATCTCTTGGTTGCACCAGGTAGATGACATATCAGAGTGAATAAACAAACTGATTCATAATATGAATAACCAAAACCTCTGGGATAATATATTGAAAGAATTTAAATTAATAATAATAATGACTAAACAATGACCCCATGGCTAAGGTTCACATGAAAGAATCAACATTTGGCCTAATGGTCGACTCCAACAAGTAAATAAATAAAACGAATAGTGGGTCATATACCCTACAATTAAAAAATAGAAAATAAACTTCTATTCCTACACATCCTCAACTATGAGACATACTAATACAGTCAAAATTACTCTTCCTTACTTGTCAACACCAGTTTCTTCAATGGTTACCTGAAAAAGAATGGGTGGGGTGAGCTTGGGAGCCCAGTGGATCATACACAATATATCTCAAGCATTATTCAAGTCAAAATATAGAACATGCACAACTTATCAACCATTTGGTGATTCAAACAATTTAATTATTTTGGGCTAACATTAAGACTAAAAGGACCTTCCTCAATGTCCCCTTGTTGGTCCAAAATATCAGAAGTAATGCCAAAGGTTGGTTACCTATTCAAGACCCTAACTTAAGAGTGAGGTCTCAATTCAACACTAAGTCTCATCTTATTACATTGTGACATTAGCATCAACACCCACCGAGGTTTGGGGACACCCATTGACACTAGATCACTGCCACAGTATCAACATCATTGCACCGGTATGTAGTTAGATTTCTTAATCATCTTTATTAAGTGAGGCAACAAATTTTAATGTCTAACATGCTCATTAAATTCATAATTCAAAGGCATGAATATAAGAAAATATTTTTGAAAACATATAACCATACACATGGATCATCAGATTTAACATTTCATAGTCATATCCTACCATGCTTCTAGAATTCGATCAAATAGCCAAACAATCATGCATGAAATCACTCAGTCATACAACACCCTAGCATGTTTCTAGACAATATATCAAATATAAACAATTAATCACATTCCATGTTTAAAACCAGAACAATACTAAAAAGTAGAGTAATCATCTACACCTCAATAGTACCATTGTTGCAACCATTTTGAGTTCTCAACCTAAGATATTTTTAGAATTATCATCATCAACTTATAATTCTAACATACCCCAAATTTATAAAATTAATTGTCTAATTATGTGTATATGTCTATAATCAATATTGTTTTAGATTATCATCCTATATATAATATCTTAGATTGTAGTCATTATTTGTTATTTGATGCAAACAATGTACATGTATTTACACGTATATACATAAATAATATGTATAGTCATGTCAATAAATACCATACACATATATCTAAATAATATAAACAATATACATGTTTATATATAAATATATCAATAGGTTTTTGTATAATTATATAATCATGTTATATAAATCACTTTATATATTACACTCCCAACCCACAATTGGTTCGTTGTTATATAATATATAAATATACATATATAGGTTTTGGGGATATTTACATATACATATATTGAAATCAGTTTAAATATTAAATATTAATATATTATATCAAAATCTATATAGTAACTAACAGATTATATGATATAATATGGATAGTTTATATCATGTTACCTATATATTTATATCCTATATCAATTTATTTCATACCTGCAAATATATAAACCATTATACATACATAATGAATACATATTATATCCATGTGTAATAAAATCTCTAATTCTAACGTTATATATATATATATAGGATTGATTGGATTTAATGGGTATCCAAATTGGTTAACATATAGGCATGAGCAAATGGGTATGTCAATATATAAGCAGCCAAATCGATTGACATGGGTATATATATGTATATATTTGAATCCTTTAACACCCAAATCGGTTATGTAAGGGATTGAGGATCTCTTTATATATATCTATAGGTATATCAAATTACATGTAACATTCTATATTTTAATTTGACACATAAATTAATTTAAACAAAAATAAATATGTATAAATACACATATTTGTACGGACTACTTGTGTATGTATGTGTTAATTTTACATATGTATTAAAAATATATATTACGTGTATAAATTAATTAAATTAAATTATTTATTAAAAAAATAATTGTTGTATAAAAAATAAAATAAAATAAATATAATAAAATGGTATTAAAGTAAGAATATGAAATGAGATGTTGTATAAAATAATTGGCTAATATTATATATAAGGAGGGATGAGAGTAATTAAATGGGAGCAATCAAATGGAAATACAACATGAACAACATATAGATAAACATGCGTGGGACAGTTGAGCAACAGGCTTATATATATATATATATATATATATAAAGAATAAGTCGGTGGTGGACTTATGCATTAACGTTAAGTGATGGTGTGAGTTGATTTATAGATTGGGCGGCGTGAATTGTTTCTCCTCTATAACTGCTCGACAAAGAAATAGAACCAAAGAACTAAATATGTAAGAAAGAGGGAAAAATGGAAAGAAATCCGGGTTTTTCAACTAAATTCAAGGCGTAGTTAAGCCCTTTTTCTCAAATTTTTGTTACAAAAATGTTACTTAAGCAACGTATTATAATCCTAGAGGTATAATTTTTATCGTAGGTAGTGTTTTAAGGCAATACACAAAAATTAGGTATTACCTTGCACTAAGTAAAACTCAATAAAAATTATACCAAAACACTTCTGGTGATAAGTAGATCTCAGATATGTGGTTAGTTTTTATTCGTTTATCTTGTAGATTCTATAATAAATACCCAAATTTAAATGGTCTTTGGATAGGCTTTTTAGTATGTTAAACCCAAATGAGACTTTGATTCAAAACCTATAGGAATGTAGATAATGAAAATACGTACCCATCGACACCAAATTCGTGAATTTTAGATATCAAATGGATTTTTGGTTAATGATTGACCATTTGAACTATTTATAAAAATTAAAAAATTAATAAAAATATATTTGGATAGCCTATTTAATTTATTTTCTGTTATAAAATATGATATATATAAGTAAGAAATTAATTTTAAAGGTTAGTGAGAATATTTGAACTAATGAGCAGCCATACGTGAAGTCTACTATACGTATGTGATTAAATATGAAAAAATAAATACGTTAGAAATTCTATATAAAAATAAATTAAATGTGATTTATGGATATAAATTGTTTATGTGATAGATTAATTGTGGTGAATTAGAACCTAAATTTTGAGGGTGGATATTAGAAATTAATTGGATAGTAATTTTGTTGAGTAGTAATTATTTCTGGTATTATGTGAATTGTGATATTATGTCAAGATCGTTGATTTTTATGAAATAAAAACTAATGCAAATGAAAATATATATCATATATAAAATGATGGATTATATATTACTGAATTTTACAGTAAATTTGAAAATGGTTGATTATCATATCAGGAAGTGAGATACGTGTCCAATAGAATTAGTTGTTGGTATTCTGTGAGTATTTCTTTATCTTGGTTATTTATATGACATTGTAGATATAAAATGGATTTGAATGTAAGTATGTTATTTGTATTGACATATTTGCATTTGATTTAAAATTTATGAAATTTTATTTACATGGCAGCGTGTTTTGAATTTGCAAGAGCATATCTAAAATGCAATATCGTTTCAAAGGACTGAACCATGAGAAATAATATTTCTTATGTGATAATCCATGTAAGACTGAACCATGAGAAATATCATCCTTTCTCTATGTAATCATCCTCGATATGGTTATGGAGTAGGTGATAATTAGAGGTACAGTCTACTATTGTCCAAGCTAGACAAGAAGTGACACTGACTCTACTTCTGAAAGATGTAGATGTGCATGTGTTATTAAATAATACATTGAAAATAGCATGATCACTATGTTAAATGCATGTATGTATGGCTTAAATGTGCATGGTGAATTAAAATTTTTTATCTAATTTGATTTTCTGTATGATTATTTAAATCTATCTAAATGTCATAGATAAAGATTATTGACTGGGCATGTTGTCAGCCACTTATTATCTTTAATATTTCAAGAACAGATAGGAAAGGAAAGAAGTCAGCACAAGAAGAGTAGTCGATTCTTCAGTTGCTGCTGGGTGCATAAGTTTAATTATTTTGTAGGCTGCATTTTTGTATAATTATAATTATCACTGCATATGTAATATCACTAGAGGAATTTTGATCTGTTTATACTAGTTAAGAGTGTTGAACATTGTAAATTATGAACTATGACTTATGATTAATGATGGCATGTGAAACCTTATCTGTTATAGACTTGTGGATTAATAGTATCGCTTATCAGGTGTTGATGTTCCTTTGGAATAAGTCAAAGTTTTAGGGGAGACTCTGTCGAAAAAATTGTGTGGATATTTAGTATATTTTGAGTATAAGAGGCTGACATAGTATTATTATATATACAAGTGTAGCGTGTATGGTATTATGTATCAATCGTGACGTCACTTTTATAAAGTGGTTTGCGACAATGTTACTATCAGAGCCCTAGGATTTTAAAATCTTTAAAAAGATAAAAGACTTATATGATGTTATATTTGCTTATAAGAGTATTTATTTTGATAGTTATTGTAAGCTAACTATGGAATTTAATCTTGATAAAGTTTCATTTCCTTGTAAATTTCAGTGGTGAAGGGAAAAACTAGCAAGATTTGCCATGGATCCTAATAAGAAGTTGAGTAAGACACTAAAAGCTATACTTGCCTCACAGCAGTAGCAACAGGCACTGCTAACTACTCTATTGGCACAGATGCAGGGCAACCAACCAATTCCATAGAATGTGCCAGCGAAAGGAGAACAGAGTAGTGCGAGTGTTCCTACGAGAGGTGGAACTAAACCAATTGCTGATCCTATTCTAGTTCAGGCTGAGGTGGCAACACTTATGGATCCTAATGCTGAGAAAGATAGTTATGAGAAGGTAATGAAGGCCTTCAAGCATAAGGGTCCTATTGAGTTTCCAGGAGGGCTTAAACTGTAGAAAGGTGGATGAAGAGGGTGGAAACTTTCTTTGAGGATATGCAAGCTTCAGATGCAGAAAAGGTGAAACTGGTTAGATTCAAGTTGGTTGACAAAGCGGATGATTGGTGGAGACGGATGGCCACTAGAGGTGTTGAGGTTAAGTCATGGATTAAGTTCAAAGAATTATTTTATGAAGAATTCTATCCTAGGTGTGAGAAGGATAAGAAAAGAAATGAGTTCATGCATCTCACTTGGAGAAGTATGACAGTAAGGGAATATGAGCAAGAGTTCAATCGATTAGCTTTATTTGCTATTGAGATGGTAGCCATAGATGTGCTTCGAATGCAGTGGATTAGAGATAGGTATTGTGATCGCATCCGTCAGGGGTTAGAGTTAGTAGGGTTACAGACATACGAACAAGTAACCAGATAGGCTGGGGATTTTGAGACTTTCCAAGCTAATGCTAGGATGAGGAGAGTCGCTACTATGAGAATGATAGTAACATTGCCTGTAACACTCCGTATTTTAATTAGAGACGTAAATTAATTTAAATAGAAATAAATGAGTATAAATATACGTATTTGTACGAATTACGTGTATACGTACGTATTAATTATGCACATATATTAAAAATATATATTACATGTTTATTACAATATTTATTAAAGAAATAAAATAAATCACGTTGATTTAAGTTGGAAGAAAATCGGAAAACAAAAAGGATGCTTATGGGGGCCTTTTTGAACTGATTTTAGAAAAAAAAAAAGAGAACTGAGACAAAAATATTAAAAATATATAAAATATAAATATATATATAATTTGGGATAAAAGCGAAAATAGTTTATATAAGGTATACGCATATGGACTTAATTTATATAAGGTATACGCATATGAAATTAATTTATAAAAGGTAGGTAGTTAGGGAATTAAAATACAGGTAAAATTGGGAATAAGTTATACAAGGTTAGCGCACAAGGAATTAGTTTCCTAAACTAGGGTAAAATTGGGATTATTTTCGATTGCTTTGTTTTAAACGTGATTTTAGTTTTATTTTTTTACTTTCATCGACTTCAGAACAGAGAAAAGAAGACGCACAGAAGAAAGAGAAAACGAAGGGAAAATTCGATTTTTCGCCGAATTCGTTGCGCAGGTAAGCTATTTCTTCAAATTTCAGTTACAAAAACGCTAATTAAGCTACGTACTACAATTCTATCGGTGTAATTTTTGCTGTAGGCAGTGTTTTATAGCAGTACCCAAAAATTGGGTGTTTCCCTACAGTGAGTGAAACTCAACAAAAATTATACCAAAACACTCCTGGCGATAAGTAGATCCTAGATATGTGGTTAGATTGTGTTAGTTTATCCTGTAGATTTTAAAATAAATACTCAAAGTTTATAACCTTTGGATAGGCTTTTGGGTATGTTAAACCCAAATGAAACTCTAATTGAGACCTATAGAAATGTAGAGAATGAAAATACGTACCCATCGACACCAAAATTATGAATTTCGGATATCAATTGAAATTTTGGTGAACAATTGAGCAATAGGGTTTTTAAGAAAAATATATAAAAAATTACAGAAAATATGATTTAAAAGCATAATTAAATTATTTTCTGCCGTAAAAATATTCTATCTGAACAGGAAAATTAGTTTTATGATTATTTAGATTATTCGAATCAATGCGCATCATTACGTGTGGTCGGATGTGCGTCTATGATTAAAAATGAGAAATAAATACATTAGAAATTGATTATAGAAATGAATTTGAATTCGATTGGTGGTTGTGAAATTATTTTTGATAGGATAACTTTGGTGAATTGAGTATAGAGGTTGAAGTGGATACTAGAAATTGATTGACAATAATTTTGGTGAGTGATCTTTATTTTGGGGTATTTCAGAGAATATTGTTTTGTGTCTAAAACTTCTGATTTTTCTTAAATATGAATGGATGCACCTGACATGATATGAAATGATAGATTATATATTACTGAATCTTACAGTAAAGGTTGGAAAAGCTGGTTATTTACCAGAGAGTGAGTTACGTGTCAAAGGGTTTAGTGTTGGTATTCTGTGAGTATTTCTTTATCTTTGTTATTTATATGGCATTGTAGATAAAAAATGATTTGAATGTAAGCATATTACTGATATGAGCATATGTTGCATTTGATTTGGTTTTCATGAAATTTTATTTACATGGCAACGTGTTTTGGATTTGCAAGAGCAAATCTAAAATATGATATCGTTTCGAC